>JAQPPZ010016850.1:600000-800643 GCA_028583015.1 Wollemia nobilis | reverse complement strand
CACTCCACATCCCACCGATGGTACGTAGCCAATGCGTCATCCAGCTATGCCAACTAAGCCTGTAGGATATCCCTATTGACTCTATGCTCCTCATCGCATCTTTGTAGTAGATCCTCCAATCGTGCTATCTTAGCATGAAACCTAGCCTCCATATCCCCTAAGACTGCCTAAGGCATGGGCATCCCCAAGATGGCATGTTTCTCTAGCACCCACTGATCTAAGATGTCCTATGTATTTGGCTACACCGTAACACCTACATCATCCCCAGTCAAGTCATCTACCTCCACCATATCTGCATCATCGAGCGAAGCCTCCCAAACCTCCATCGATGCCTCTACACCCCCATAACCTATTGCTGCTGCATCTGGACATCATAGAGGCCCCTCACCCTACCATCATCACATCATCCACCACTGGTCATACTCTACAGTCACCCCAACATTGTCCACATTGAGGACATCAATCACTACATCTAAATCCTTGCCCAACGGCTCAATAATCGACCAAGCTAGAGTCCTCTCATCGCACCGATGCTGATAGATCAAAGACTCACTAGGCAATCCCTAGTGCACCCCAAACTGTTGAGTCACCCAGACATATGGGAAGTACTCCTAGTATGTTCCATGTAACCTGACCAACCATCTCCCCCTGCATACCCACTGAAGCCACTCTCCAGTCCCAGGTCAGGCTTGACAGTCCTAGTATGGCCACCAGAGCACCTCCCCTAGAGCTAGGCAAGAAAAGGCATTAGTATAGTTCCCTACAACACCTACCCATCGCCAACTCTACCCATGCTCCTCCGACCTCTGTCATAGAGTAGCATATCCAATATTCTTGTCCACCATCTCACCCTGAGTGGTCCAAGGCAACCCCTATGGCTGCTCCACAGCTATGTGATGCCATACCCAGCACTACAAAAGATAGCTACACTCGATCCCCTTTTGCCTTCGTCAGTGAACCTCGTATAGCTCATCGTAAAGTTGTGCCAATAGTTTTTGATCCCACATCATAATAAGTGGCACTACTATTGGACACTCCACCATTCTGAACACCACATCAAGCAGGTTCCAAGGGAACCTCACACCTAAGGAGTTGGGAAGCAACATGTTGGAGATGAGGGTCATGAGCAACGCATGCCTCACCCCCAAAATACCCTTCTCAAAACACCACCGCACCAGAATCCCACCAATCATGAAGTCTGCCTCTGCCTTCTCCATAGCCCTATCCAACCCCATCTCTGCTACCTTCCCAAAGCATTATGTTAGCACTATTGTTCACTGATCATGGAGAGTCATCCGAATGGACAGTCTGTCTATTAGAATTCATAGAATTTGATACACGTCCTCCAAAGTAACTGTCATCTCCCCTATTGGGAGATGAAAGGTGTTGGTGTGGGTATCCTAAAAATTGATCAAGGTAGTTAGATATGCTTTATCCCCCAACAAAGGCTCCAATCGTATCACCTTCTTGAGCCCAAGGGCATCAAGAAACTCCCAATCCACAACAGTCAGCGCATCTCGAGCATCTGAGAACACAGTCGATTGGCGATATCGACTCTTCACAACCTGAAAAATAAATACAACACAAAAACATTAAAACATGACAACAAAAACATTGTAACACAAAAGTATAGACAAACAAAGTACAGAAAACAAAAGCACCTAAAAACTGTACAACAAAAGTACAGATCATTCAAATAAACTGTACAATAAAAAACGTAAAAAAAAACAAATTAAAATAGAAAACAAATTAGGGTTTCAACCTTAATTTAAACAAAAACATTCAAATTAAACTATACAATCAAATACAAAATAAAATGAAAAATCATGCTGGGGTTTAAACCTTACTGTGAATAAAAAAATTAGATAAACACAAAAAAAATTCATACTAGGGTTTCTAACTTTAAGCGTGAACAAAAAAAATCAACTAAAAACAAAAAAAATCATACTAGAGTTTTTAACCTTAAGTGTGAACCAAAAAATCAAATACACACATAAACTTCATACTAGGGTTTTTAACCTTAAGGTGAACTAAAAAATAAGCAGCATAACACTAACAGACATTTTATATGTGCATTTTAAAAATTCATATAAAAACAAAAAAAATAATAACAACAAATAGGGAGGAGCACCTACCGGTCTCACCCCGGCTCTGCCACTCAAATATCTTATCCTCGCACTGATGGTTTCCATGAAATTTTGGCAATGCTTCGCTACGCAAGCTTGCACTCCTCCTCATAGCTCCAAATCGCCAGAAAAAAAAAGATTGCAAATGAGTCCAAAACCTAGTTTTGGCCCTTATATAGGCTCTTAGGCCTGTAATCGCTCCACCCTGGGATGGTAACTCTAGTTAGTGCTCATCCCACCCTGGGATGATTACAAAATTGCTATTCATCCCACCCTGGGACGATTATAGAGAAAAAAATAAAGCAACAAAAATAGAATCCAAAAAATGCACCAAAAATAGCAATAAAGCTACCAAACAAAGGTGCCCTTGCACCTGATATTCTTGGCATGAAAAACTGATGTCGGGGTCACAAATTATCACTATGTTACTCCCTAAGAAGGCTACCATATCTAGACCAATCCATGGGAGGAAGGATTTTCGATAATTCCAACCCCAATTGTGGGATGAATAGCAATTTGGTAATCATCCCAGGGTGGGACGATTATAGAGCAAAAAATAAAGCAACAAAAATAGAATCCAAAAAATGCACCAAAAATAGCAATAAAGATACCAAACAAAGGTGCCCTTGCACCTAATATTCTTCGCATGAAAAACTGATGTCGGGGTCACAAATTATCACTATGTTACTCCCTAAGAAGGCTACCATATCTGGACCAATCCATGGGAGGAAGGATTTTCGATAATTCCAACCCCAATCGACGTCACAAAAAGGGTCCAAACCAACCAAAAATAGCAATAACTCTGCCAAACAAAGGTGCCTTTGCACCTGACATTATTGGCATGAAAAACCGATGTCAAGACAAAAAAATTATCATTATCCTACTCCCTAAGAAGGCTACCATAGCTGGACCACTCCATGGGAGGACGAATTTTCGACAATTTTAACCCCAATCGACGTCACACAAAAAAGGGCCAAAACCCACCCAAAATAGGCATAAGCGTTCAACAAAAAACAACTGAAGGCACCCTTGCAAAAGTCATCTTGGGTCAAGTGACTTATTGCTTTTCTCATTTTGGTCATGCCCCCATCGATTCGTCGCTTGAGGGGGTAGTCACACTCAGTTACCAATCAACAAATACACACTCAATCAAGGAAATGGCATGCATTCAAAGAATCATTGACAAAGACAATCACGCCCTTGCTTGGGGCAGCAAACAAGCAATAATCACAAGCTGATCAAACACTTGGTATTCTGGAATCATGAAATCAAGGTTCCCACAAACAAAAGGTTGCACCCTTTGCCTATTCATGACTGAACAACATCCAAGATCAAGTGACACCTCACTGAAAAAGGTTAGCACTTGAAGTAAGCTCCTTAGCTCATCAAAAGCAAGGATTCAAGAATGCGTGACCTTTCCATACTTGGGGCATCAAAATTTGGTTAGGTTATTGAGAAACCCTAATCATTTAGTGCTTTTGTTATCTATTTTTTCTCAGCATTGTGACACGCACAATGCATCCCAAAAAGGGGCATCTATAGACACCAAAACAACACCAATCCGATTATGTGGCTACAAGCACTGACCAAATTGGCATACATAGCCCCTAGGGTAGCTCCTAGAGGTTAAACAGTGGTCCTAACCACTACAAAAGCATATTTAGAAGTTCATATGTCAATTTGGCACCTTTCAAGCATTCTACTCCCTATTCATTCCACCCTGGGACGATTAGAATGCTATTCACCCCACCCTAATATGATTAGCAACAATCACTCTAGGGTGGGATGAATAGCAGGTTTGACGAGAAAAAAGTCAAACCTTGACAAATGGAAGCCCAGATATGCCACTCAACTCCACATCCAAGGCATGGGAGTGCGAGTGAGCATTTCAGATCTCAAAGAGGCAGTCATGGAGGCTTAAATCAAGGAGCCCTTAATCAGGGAGGAATCTTCTCTCCCCTGCATATGCATTCAAAGGAGACCCTAAGGTCTATAAAATGGTGAGCCTTATCACCCCAAAAATAGAATAGAGCAAGAAAATTTGGAGCAACGGAGTGCTGCCAAATTATACCCTCACCCCTCTTTGCGCTTCCTACATCCTTGATCTCTCTTTTGGAAGGGAGGTTATTGGGTGAATACTAGGAGCGCAATCCAGACCCAAAACCAGAACAATAGGCCACAATCCCACACCAAATTTTTTGATACAACCCCCTAGGAGGTTTTGGACCCATCCCAAGTGGATTGGTGTCAAAACCAAGCCCCAAACGGTGGGCGTCCTGCCCCGGGGTGCCCCTACACTGTTGTAGTCCTAATCGCCCCACCATGGAGCGATTAAAAATCTACATTATATTTCTTTAATATTTATTTTTCATCATGTTTTATGTGATTTTTTTATGTTTTTGTTCAAATTTCACTACATTCTAACCTTTTTGACTGTGTTTTTATCGTTTTACGCGTTCACTAACCTATAGGGAGAACCTTCAAATATAGGGAAATCTAGGTAGAATCTACAAATCCAACCTTCTGGGTCATCTCAAAATGCCCCATTTTGCCTAACCCCAAGTTTACAGGTATTTTGGAGGCCTCTAGATAGGACATTTTGGAGGTTGCTTTCGCACATTTTATGACAGTCGCCAGCATCCCACCCTGAAGCAATTAGAAATCTATGCATTATTTCTTGACTATTATTTTTGTAGTGTGTCCCTAGTGATTTCTGGATGCTCCTATTCAAGTTTCATACCATTATGACATGCTTTGATCTCTATTTTATTATTTCATGTATTCACTAGCCGGAGGCCTTGGGGATTGCATGTTTCATTCCATCCACATATGCTATTAACCATTTTTTGTTTCTCTGTGTGCAGGATATCGACACTAGAGGGGCAAAAATAAATGACAAATGCACTCATGCAAGAAACGATGATGTTTGGCCTGCCCATTTTTAATGTGGGCATGCGAAAGATCCCAAAGGGAAGCGTACCATCCGTTGGTGTAACAAAATTGTATCAAACGCTATGAGACCCTGAAAGGTGGGGGGACATATTGTAACTAGATCATAAGAAACATTAATAAAAGAGGCTGCACTTTAGTTTTTCTTTACATCTCATTTCATTGCATCGTTTTCCCTTTTCATGCATTTGTTCTTCGCATTTTCGTAAGACTTAGTTTTTCATTACACATCTATTTTTTTTTGCATCGCATTCGGTACGGTATGCTTCCATAGAAATGCTTTCAAATAGTATAAGACAAAATTTTAATTTTCTTACCCAAACAATATTATCCAATATTATCAATGAAAATATCAATAGCAATAATCAAAGTAATGCACAAATTATCACACACAAGAGAGACACAAATTTAACGTGGTTCACCCAATGTGAGCTACTCCATGAAGAAAATATTTCTTCTAAATTTTCTCAACAAATATCTTGGAAATTATTTTCCTATTACAATTTTTATGGACCTCTATCCAAAGGAGACACCAATCCCCTATGCTCTTATTTATGGATCTCTCTCCATAGGAGAATTCTTTCCCATTTTCTCTGGTTTGTGGAACTTGATCCAAGAGAACTCTATCTCCTCAACTGGTTCATGGATATATCTCCATAGAATAACTCTATCTTCTTAGTTGGTTCACTGATCAGACTCCATAGGATAAATCTTTACCCTTGCTCTAGTTTGTGGATCTCTCTCCATAAGAGAACTATTTTCCCTCTACTCTAGCTGATGATATTCTAGAAGACTTCTACCCCATTGCTCTAGCTTATGGATATCTCTCCATAGGAGACCTCTATTCCCATTGCACTGGCTAATGGATCTCTATCCATTGGAGACCTTTGTCCTCTCTACTATGTCACCTAAAAAACATTCTAACACTATCTCAAACTTGCATAAAACTTTATCCCATGTTTATCATAAATTGGCTCTAAATCTATCTCAAATCTACACCAAAATCTGTTCCAAGTCTAGCACAAATTTTCTCTAACTCTATCTTAAATATACACCAAAATATATCCTAATTCTAGCATAAATATGCTCCAAATATTCTCTTAAATCTACATAAAAATCCATCACAAATTTTCCCCCAATACTTAACACAAATATTGATCAAATCAGCAACCAAAATTGCTGTTAAATCTATCTCAAAACTTTCCTCAAATCTTAAGACAAAGCTTTATCGAATCAAAAACCAAACCTGCTCTCAAATTTTTCTCAAGTTTTGACAAAAGACTTGCTCAAATCTACCTTCAAGCCTTCTCAAAAGACTTGCTCAAATCTGCCTTCAATTCTTCTCAAAATACTTGCTCAAATATATATTCAAGCCTTCTTAAAATACTTGCTCAAATCTGCCTTCAAGACTCCTCAAAAGACTTGCTCAAATCTAACTTCAAGCCTTCTCAAAAGACTTGCTAAAATCTTCCTTCAAGTCTTCTCAAAAGACTTGCTCAAATCTGCCTTCAATCCTTCTCAAAAAATTGTACCAAATATTTCCAAACCTTGCACACAAGCAAAGCTTATATATTTTTTAGAAATGCTTTCTTCAAACAAAATATATTCTACTTAGAATATGTTTAACCTCTAGAACATATAGATAATGATATGCTCTATCAAATAGCTCAATATGTTCTACTCAATCATTAAATATTTCGCTTTCACACGTCTCATAATTATTTCCTTTTAAATATAGATATAGTCTAGCATATGACACCTATATTCTTAATGCACACATTTGCTTTCACAAATCTAATTTATAATATTTGCACATTCACTTTAAATATCACTCAAAACCAATGCTCAAGAGTTTCACACAATATTTTAACCAATGAAGCACAACTTTCTCACAAACCCTAACAAGTGTTTTCAAATATTCTTGCAGAAAAGAGCACAATATAGGTCTCAAACCCTAACTCAAATATTTTCAACAATGTTTATCAAACAATCCTTTTCACTGCACCTTATATTAAAAAAAAATCACTCAACAAAATAGTTTAAACAAAGACTGATGTGCCCACACCTCTTTTCTTGGATGGAGTTATATCTTCAAAATCTATCTCACCAAAAACCAATTCCTTTTGAGCAACTTCAAGGTTAGATAGCAATATTCTATATCTAAAATATCTACAAGAATTTTCCCTCAATAAGGTGCTCAATGAATTCTGAAAATAATTTTCTAGGTTTCTTCTTTTGTTGCATTAAACCTCAACAAAATTATCTCAAATTTTTTCCCTTTTATAAAGAAATAATTACGAACAATAACATCATCCTTTACACCTTTTATCTCCATCTATCATAAAATAATTTTAAATTTATTTTATTTTCCAAGAACCAAGAATTACAATTTTAAATAAATCATTTACAAACTTATCACTCAAATCTTTGCATTTAAGATAACTAGCAACAATAAAATTTAAATATTATGCAAAATTTTATTTGTCCTTATACCTCTTATATACCAAACTATACACTAAATCACATCTATCAAATATACACTAAAGCTAACATTTAATTAAATTTTGGAGCATACCTTATAAAAAAAATTATTCCTTGCTGTCGCAGATGGGAATCGACCCACCGAGCTCTACCTTCCAAGTGCAATGCTTGACCGCTTACACTAGCCAAGTGGTTGAGAGATAACCCTTGGCCTCCACCTTTTATCCTTGATTCCTCTAATGAAAATGAATTAAAAGACTTCAAGATGGTTCTAGGGGGAATTGAACCATGCACCTTTCCTCTGCCAACACATTACATAGGACCCGCCTGCCACTTGGGATACCAACCCTCATTAAAACAACACATCCGTAACCTTATCCTTATTTGTTGCCTCTTGCTCGACGAATGGATTTCAAGTGATTTTCTTTGCACTTCTTGATCAATTGATTTATGCACTTTTAACATTGGTGGCTTGAAAAATAATTTGGATTCTCCCTTTTATATGCATTCAAAGCATTTTATGACGTCGGTGGAAACCTTTATTAAATTTTGATTTTGGCACCCTTTGCCAATTTCAAATTAAATTTTATATTTAATATAATATTTAACTTTTTTTAAATATTATATTATAAAATTTATTATTTAAATAATACTTTTGCATGGGGGCCTTCATCAACATTTTTATTCTTCATTTTAATAAGTCCTTTTGGGTTAATTATTAAAATATTATAACCATTTCTATTTACCAATTTTCTTGTATCAAAATGAACTTTGCCTTACATCAAACACTTGACATAAATTACAACATAATTACTCAAAATTTCCAACACCATTTGGCATGATGATCATCATACCTCTTGCTAAACTCATGATCAATTTTTATCCCATATCTGGTGTGTGTTTGTATTTGGAACCTCATCTACCACCAACCTATAATTTTTGCATGTGTCCAGTATTTATCCTTTTTCTTCATCCTTTTAATAACCTTTTCATCTAACTTGTGGTTTGGATTAACATCAAGATTCCACTCAATCATATGTTCATAGAAATAATGCCATGGGGCCATTGACTACATTTTCTCGACGTTCCATTCTAATGCTTCATTTTACTTGTTATTTTTTTCCCATTTGTCAATTTACCTATTTGATGCATGAAAATTCTTAAAGAGAGTCTGATTGAGGGTGGCCTATTTTTGAGCAAATTTTTGAATAGGATCATACTTGTACTTTTGTGGCAAGTCAATTAAATTCAAGTTCTTTAGAGTTCAAGCGATTTTCTTGTGATCTCCTTTTTTTGAAATAGATACCCCTATAAATTGGAAAGGCATGAGACATGTACCAGTATTTCTATCCCCTATGCTAAATTTGTAGTTTATATACTCAATCTGCCTCACATACTCTAGAGTGAAAAATTTCTCAATGACATAATACACTAGTAAGAAGGTCTTCCTTGTGAAGCCATACAATCTGATGACTACACCTTGTGTCAAGATGAACCAATATCCCTCTTCTACATGAGTATGTTGCAGGGTTTCCCACATCCTTTGGGGAATCCTTGATATAGTTTCATACATAATTTTTAATGTGGGACCTATGAACATATTAAAGTAGTAGTATGATTCTTCTTTTGACAGAACCGATGTCCACTCGTATACAAGAAATTTTTTTCCATATTGATCCTTAGTTGTGGTAGATATGAATTCCATATTTTTTGATTGAAAGAAAAAAAAAGTCATACTAGGTAAGTGGAAAACCTAAAATATTCTAGAAGATCCCTCTATATCTTGAATAGTCCTGCATGCATTTGCTAAGCCAGATATGTTAGCCAGTTGATGAAAAGTGACACTATCTTCTTATATTTATGTGAAGCATCCTAGAACTTAGGGCTCGACATGCACTACACCACTACAATCAGCCATTCGTAGACTTGCATATTGGATTCTAGCCCTACCACCATAGCCAACATGGAGAAAAACTCTTTATTCTTGAATTTTGATAAGGGAATTAAAGAATTTGGCAAGGTTCCTTCGGGAGGAGGTTCTAATAAATGCTCTTGCATAAATAATTTTATATTTAGAGTAGGGTTATAGAACTTGGCCGACTTGATTGGATTAAAAGGAATAAGATTTACCATGGGCCTTCTATTACAACTAAATGTGAACCTAACTTCATTGACATCTAATGTAAAGATGACATTGCCCCTAGAATTTCTAACAATTCTATGTTTTACATCGTAAAATTCTACCATGGCTCTGATTAATTCACAACATGGATGGATAGGGGTGCAAACATACCAAGAGAGTAGGAAGTGGTAGGAGAAAGTGCTCAGGCACATTGGCATAACATTATTTTCTACCATGGATTCCACATCTTGTGAATTTTTTTCTAGATTTTTCTATGTTACTTTGGTATCTGTGATGTGTGAGTCTAGGTCTATGAAACCACTTTCACTTTTCATGGCCTTGTGCCTTTATTTAGTGGCTGGATTAGATGTTGTAATGGTTACTTGCTACGATTTAGACATACAAAAAAACCTAAGAGGTACCCAAAAGAGATCAGAGAACTTTAGAGAAAACCAGCAATGTTGCAAGAAAGGGAAAAAACTCAGAGGATAGAGAAGTGATAAAAAAGCTTATGTGGTATAAGTAGATGTTCATGCATACACCCTAGTAACTTGCATTAATTTTGGTTGGTGGTACACACCCTATGACTAATTTTGAATGTTATTGAATACTTTGTTTCATGTGCCACCTTAAAGAAAACAAATTGCCATGCATTACCATTTTGTTAGGGACAATGGAATCATTTCATCGTCATCATAGGCCAATAAATTTGTGTCACCCTTTTTTTGGACCAATAACTTGGTACAGTGGTACTTTGAGAGTCAGGGATTTTAAAATTTTAGGAAAATTGATTTTCCTGCACAAAGGTATGGCCTCTTTGATTTTGACCATCAGATGATGATAATGTTGTAAAATCATGATAATTTGCATTCAAGTGACCTTTGGATGCTAAAATATCATGAAATCATGACAATTTACCTTGACGTAGCCTTTGGATGCTGAAATATCACAAAAACTTGATAATTTACCTTGAGGTGGCCTTTGGACATCAAAATATCGTGAAAACTTGACATTTTTCCTTGAAGTGGCCTTTGGATGTTGAAATATAGTGAAATCATGATATTTTTCCTTGAAGTGGTCTTTGGATGCTGAAATTTCATGAAATCACAATAATTTGCCTTGATGTGGCCTTTGAAAATAAATAAGAACATATTTACATATAATACATGCAAAGTGGAGAGAAACCTTTTACTTGTAGTACAGCTTCAGATGGAAGCCATTGACGAGGATGGGCTAGACCTGGCCCTTTTTGTTTCTTAGCTGGAAGGAGTTTTATTATTTTTCTTAGATTACCTCAAAGGGTCCCTCCCAGAATGTATCGAATTTCTAGTGGTTTTCAAGTTTTGCTTTCCTTTTGTTCCACCTTAGAACCAAGTCTCCTACCTTGAAATTTCTAAGGGTAGCCTTTTTGTCAAACCACTTCTTCATGGTGACCATATGTTTTTGATAATGGTTGTAGGCTTGTTCTTTCTATTCTTATAATTGTAGGATTTGGATCAACCTATTTTCCATTGGCTCTACCTCTTTTATCTCAGTTTGATTGAGCAAATTTAAATCTGGTATTTCCATGTGTATCAGGAGAATTGCTTATTTACCATAGAATAAATAGTAGGGGGAGATGTTTATATATTTTTTGATAGTTATATTATCAAACCATAATGCTTGATTGATCAGAGTGCCAAATTCTCTTATTGTCCTTCAAATTTCACTTTAATATTCAAAGTAAGTTTTTATTCATCAATTTGGCTAATCCATTTTCCTATGGGTAGTAATTTGAGGATGTCTTCAAGTAGATCCCATATTTGCATGCAAGGTCAATAATTTTGAAACCTATAAAATATGTGCCATTTTATGTGACCAATGCATCTAGGATACTAAATATTGTAATCAAACTCTCCATGAATTCCATCACAACTTTCTGGTCCACATTTTTAGTGGGTACAATCTCAACCCACTTAGTGAAATAATAGTGGTTATGATGTATTTATGTCCAACGGACGAGGTGGGTTACATTAATCTGATGAAATATAACCCCCATTGTTGAAAATTCTCTTCAACCTAAATGGATTTCAAAGGCATTAAAGAATTTCTATTTATCCCAATGTATCTCTGGCACTTTTTATAGTTTTTTTTCACTCTAAAGGTGTCTGAGAAAATGGTTGTCCAATAGCACCCAATTCTGATGATTGTTAAATTTTTGGTTCTTCCTGAGTAGCATCCTCATGATGGGCCTCCATGGAATTCATTCAAGATATTCTGATCATCCTTTATGCATCGAAGCAATACTCCATACAATTTTTTTTCATACAACCCTTTAGGTAATAGGGTGTATTTCAATACCTAGATATTGTATCTCATTCTCTATGAAGCATTCAAACTTGTTAGGAACTTTTTATTCTGGAAGTACCTGATCAATTCATTGGCCTAGTCAAGCTCATCCAAGGGTTGATCATTTGAGGCTGCTTCTTGAGTTTGGCAAGCTACATATTCTGATGAGGTTTTCTTGGTGAGTTCTTTACATAGTGCTCTACCTCTTACTAGCTTGGTTGGATGGATATCAACATCATATTCTTGTATCTTTGATATATAAATAGCTCTTTTATCGATAAGTTCCCCCTGTATGATGAAATTCCTAACATCAGGGTGGACCACATACACAACGGTCCTACTCTATGAAATAAAATGCTTGAATTTTTTTAAAGACTTCATTATCACATAAACTTATTTTTGATGAAGTTGTACCTCTATTCGTGTTCCTCAATAGTCTATATTAGGAATGCTATGGGTATTTCTTCATTGTTAGGCCCTTTCTGAGTGAGTACTATGGTGTAGCTCTCTTGTTCACCTACAACATACAAGATGAAACCTCTAGAATAGTATAGATTCACTAAGATGGGAGCTTGGGCTATCTTTTCCTTTATTTTTTAGAATACCTATTTCCTTAAGTATTTTTAATTGAATTCAAAATCCTTTTCTAGAAATTTTTTCATGGGTTTGAAAAATTGCATAAAATATACTATGAATATGCGTACAAATTTGATTTAGCTGAAGAAGGATTGCAAGCCTTTTTTGTTCGGCGGTAGGGGGAGTTCCAATAATGCTTTCACTCTATTAGGATCTATAGATAACCCAACCTTGGAAATGATGTGGCCTAGTAATATTCGCTCTTCCATAGTAAAAATAGTTTTGTTTGGATTTAATGAGATGCCAAACTATCTATATTTCTTGAAAATGCTTTTGTGATGATCAATGTGGTCTTCCTTTTGATGAGAGAACAATGCCATATCATCTAGGTATATCACTATAATCATTTTGATGAGTTCACAAAAGACCACATCCATTGCTCTTTGAAAATTTTCCCTAGCATTGGATAATCCAAAAGGTATCCTTTGATAAGCAAACGTACCCCACTTGGTGGAAATGTAATTTTGAATTGGTTTTCATCTTTGATCCAGACCTATTATATCTAGAAAACCCATCCAAGAGTGAGAATATTTTTTCTCCTACTACTATATGCAAAGTATGGATGATATGTGGGAGAGGATAATGGTATTTTAATGAAGGCCTTATTTATATATCGAAATTCAACACACAACCTAATATCTTCATTATTTTTTCCAACTGGAACCAAGTTAGCTACCCAAGTAGAATGCTTTATAGGGTAGAAAATCTTAGCTTTGAGTAATTTGAGCAATTCTTGTTTTATTAAAGCTTATATCTTAGGATTCACTGACCTTTGCTTTTGTCAAAAAGGTTTCACACTTTCTTTGAGTTTGATTGTATGCTGGATAGTCTCCTTGGAGTAGAATTTAAGATCACCATAAGTCTAAATGATGATGTCAGGGAATTCCTTACACAACCATCAAATTTGGTCTACTTATTCCTCTATAGTGTTTACCCCTACTTTAAAGAATTTATCTAATCCTAATTAAGCCTCTTTGTATCTATGCTTGTCAAATTTCATTTTATGGCTAGTTGACCTGTCATTATTATCAAACAAGATTTCACGAGTGATTAATCATTTTGGGATATGGTTATTATTCAATTGGATCATACTTGCATCTTCTTCATATTTAGACACTATAATTCAAGCATTTCATTTCATGAATGAGTAATTCTACTATTTGTTCATAATTTTTCAAAACCTACCAAAAGGTATCTCTGTCTAGCATGGAGCGCCTGTAGATCAGTCTAACTGTATTAGACTTTTGGATGACGTTTCTAATAGGATAAAAATTTGCACCTAATGAGGCTAAAAAATCTGCGTTGAGTGTTCTTTTCTCTTGGAATTGCTTTGAATTTTAAAGATTAAAAGGGTTCTAGCAAGTCCCAAAATTTATTTCTATAAGCCTTAAGGTAATTTTGTTTACTTAGACATTTCTTAGTGACCTAATTTACTATTAGTTCATAGTATCTAAATATCTAAAGTTGTTTGATATCGAGATTTTCAGATTTCTTGAGGCCTAAGAAAAGTGCTTCATATTTTGATGTATTTTTAGTGCAACTCTAGGTTAACTAATAAGAAAAAACTTTCTCTTCTCATGTTGGAGAGATTAAAACAATACCTGCTCCAACTCCATTCTTGCATCTAACACCATCGAATAAAATTTTCCCTAGTTGATCGGTCGGTGGGTCTACCTAATAGAGATGAGTGAAGTTGTTTTTCTTAGGTTTTACAATTGTGTAGCTCCCCATATTTGTTTCAATCATGGCATTGAAGTCTTGGATAGAGAATTAGTCTTCTTATTGTAGCATGTTTAGAGTTTCATCCATCAAGTTTAAGTCTCCCAGTTCTTTGGTCATAATATTTACTGTAGTGGCTTGTTTACCCTCCTCTTAAAGATTTTCTATGTAGAAGGTTGAAGGTTTCTGATTAAATATTTTTACTCTTTTTCCATTGAATGGAATTTCTAGGTGTGAGAAATCTAATGATAAATTTCCTTCTATTTTGGTGGTGAATTCGTTGGAGAGACACATACCAAAATAAGATTCTAGATACACTACCACTATCTCTTGTATAACTATGAGTTGAGGAAATCTGTGTAGAACTATTTGAATATCTTTAACTACCCCTATGGTTTTGATAGGGGTTTTATCCAATTGCAAGACACCATGATTGTTCCTTGTGTATTCCATTCCAATGATGTCACATACAAATTTGGGTATCATGGTGGTTGCAACGAAGTCTATCATACAGTTATGTACCACCCACCCTTCCATTTGAAGAGACATATAGAATGAAGGAGGTATGTTTTTCCTGAAGCAGATGTTAGGCTATCCTGTGCAAAATCCAAATAAGCTAGGGATCTATTTTTGTTTTTCATAGATCACAAGGAATCTTGCAATAAATTAATCTATCTTGGAAACTACAAAGCTTCATACATAGTTGCTTTGAAATGAGTTTTATTCATATCCTCGACTATGTTGAATGGGAGGGGTTTTACACTTTTCTCTTTTACAATTGTATCATACTTATTCATGTATCCCTGAGCAGAATTTATTATTTTATGCTTAGTCATTGAGGGATATCTCAACTTATCTCTTGCTTGTTCTTGCATCTCTACTTTATTTTTTTGAGGTATTTCTTTATGAGTTTTTACTCCTTTCTAACCTGAAATCTAGGGAGCTATCTTGTAGGAGGTTATTTTATCAACTGGGTTCCTTATATGTGAAGGTACTTTCAAGGGGTTAAGCTCTTGGGGATCAACCTACAAGGGTTTCTTTCCTAATATGGTTAGAATAACCACTTTTTCAAGCTAGGGCATCATGAATTTTTTATTTTCTTCCCTGATCATATTAAAAGGACCCTTGAGTTTTTTCTTAGCTTTTTCAATAGCTATATTCTAGACATGATGTTGATGGATCATACATGATTTTTCTCCATGTGGATCGTTACATGTAGAACACAAGAAGTTTGAATCTATTGAAGTGTTAGTGGGTTCTCTATCTTCATTGGCATAAACCACATTAGGTTTGTCATGGTTTCTATCACTTGCGGCAGCTCGATCTATTTTTACTTGTAAAACCTCCTTGGGTGGAATTTTATTTCTACTTCCCTTATTTCCATTGATGTCATATTATTCATTAGAGTTTTCAAGGATGCTTGCAGATCTTGTAGAGTTGCAATTTGAGGATCTGGATTCAATGAAATTTTCTCCATAGAAAGTGTAGGAATGGTAGGAAGCATTGGATGAGTGAGAGGTGCTCATATTATGGGGATATTAGGCTACCCAATCCATTTAGGGAGGTTTGAATTAGAAGTGGAAGATGGAGTTAGGAAAGAAATATTTGATGCTTACGATATATCCAAGAAGATAGACATTATCATATTTGTAGGGAATATTCAAATAGAGATTAGATCTCTTTTCACTTTTTGAGATTCTTGGAAAATATCTAGGAAATTAAATACTAGGGATTTATTGATAGCCATACTTATGTTTGAATTGAAAGCCCTTAAATAATAATACATTGAGTGTTCCTTTTTTGGCCTCAAAACGTTAGGTACTCTCTACTAAGTTAGACTAAATCTGATGTTAAAGTTGACTATCTCCTCTTGAGGGTGCTTCTGGATGATGGTAAACTAATTTAATAGGGATAACGGGTCAATATGTTCATTGAAATCTTCCACTAATTTATTGCCAAGTTGGGCACCTATATATATAGTTTGGTTACCAAGGGATCTATATCAATAGAGCATTTTTCATTTCAAGTAAATGACTAGCAGTATTATAATA
The DNA here is from genome assembly GCA_028583015.1 of Wollemia nobilis. Classification (NCBI taxonomy): domain Eukaryota; kingdom Viridiplantae; phylum Streptophyta; class Pinopsida; order Araucariales; family Araucariaceae; genus Wollemia; species Wollemia nobilis. The sequence continues at coordinate 784,231 of JAQPPZ010016850.1, read as the reverse complement.
ACATCCTCCTCAGTGATGTTATGTATCATAGTAAGTGCGACTACATCTTGGTAGTGTTCATAGGTCATATTTCTAGTATCATCATACTGGGGTAATGCTTTCCAGGCCACTGCTAGAATCGACTGATAAGCTACCAAATTTAGGGGACCTATATGGTTCCATAAAGGGTAAGGTAGATTTGGATGATTTACAATCATTGCAACTATGGTTATACCAAATATTATGGGTATATAAATAGTTGGAGTTAACGTTCCACTAGCAACAGTATTAGGGAAGGATGTAGGAGAAAGCTTTGTGTATCTTGTATTAATAGTAGATGAAAAAGTGGTTGTAGCAACTAAAATAGGATTAAATCTGGGGCTGTCAAGGTATAATTCAAATAACTCAATGGGTTCTTCAAATTTTTTTTCTTTAGATCTAGTTATCATAAAAAATGGTATTCAACCGAAAAGTAGATAAAGGCTTTCTTAGGGTTCCTTTCTTAGGTGGAGTCATCATTTGATTCATAAAAAAATTGAATAGGTAAAAGGTAATCACTAGAACTTTGATATGTATATATTGTGGGAGTGTGTCCCACCAAGCGTGCCAAAAATTGTTGGTGTAATATCTGCCTTTGGTTATATTTACACACAAGAGTTTTCCAACATTGAAATATCATGTTCAAAATTGTGCTTACTCGGTTCAATCTCCAGAGGAGGCTAGTTCCTTGATTTTTAGGAAAAAGGGAGGGAGAATGAAATGCATAAAGAGAGGGAAATATAGTTATTTCTAGGTACGTTTAAATGGTGCAGATTAGATAATAACAAAACAATTTTTGGTATTTTATAAAAAGGTATTATTTAAACCATCAAAATAGATTAACTAATCCTCTAGTGCAGATTTGATCAAACAGAAGCCTATTGGAACTATTAATTTCAAATTTAAGATAAAATTGAACATAGAAAGTGAGAATGATAATTAAAGCAGTTTTTATTCAACCTAACTTTATACATCTATTAACAACCCATATATACTTGATAAAAATACTAGTGAACCAAAAACCAAAATGGATAACCTTTATTTACTTTAAGAAGTTTGTGTACATTGCCTTGTAAACATCCAATAGTCAACCTTTTGTTTGGGTCGCTCATCCTATATATATATATATTTTACATAAAAGAAAAACTAAAAGCTATTACTACAATATGCCCGTAGGCTCATTATGGTAGAGTCATAGTTGAGAGAGCATGAGAATTCAACTGGAAATGGTTGGGATATTCTTGTTACTGCAATCCACACTTATCTTCCTAGCGGTGTCATGGCCCGACTATCTTTCACTACTCTTCTTCGGGTTCAAAATGTCATGTCATCACAACTTTTTCCTTGGACTTGACCTTTGGGTTCAAAACTGTCATGCCATCATGACTTTTTCCCTTCATTTATCCTTCAGGTCCAAAACTACCGTGCCATCATGAATTTTTCCTTTCATTTTACCTTCAGGCTCAAAATTTTCACATCATCACGAATTTTCCTTGGAATTGTTGAGTGGTAATTTTACACAATTGTAAAACTACACTCACCTTAGGATTTTGATCACAAAACCCTCTCTTGCGAAGAAATTAAAATAAAAAACTTCTCCAAGGTTTCACTATATAAGCATTGCACATGTGTATTAGTAATCTCAATAAAGATATATCAACTAAGTGCTAGAAACAGAGGACCAAAAAAATGAGCGGGAGGGCAGCGGAGAGCAGGAGAGCAACGGAGAGTGAAAGAAGTCTTGGATGCCTGACTCGGGGATCCACCTTCTAGGACTCTATCTCAGGCGGTCTAGAGTCCGATCCTTCAAAGGAAGGATAAATTCCTCCCCGTCAAGAAAAACCCCCCAACAAAGGTGTTGTTCCACCTTTCTAGGGCTCGTACACCAAGGTGGTCTCAAAGGAGTCAACCTCCCTGATACCATCTCAACCCCTGATCCCATTTGGTTCCAATATGGTGATCCCAAGAAGCTTGATGAATAGTTACATCAATCTAGAAAAGTTCACCCTCATTGGCAAGTTTATTGGGGGCAGACCAGACATGGAGACGATCCAAAAATGGGCCTATGGCAAATGATGAACTAGTGGCAACATGCAAATAGTGGCCCTATCTCGATGTTTTTTTGTGATCAGGCTAAATAATGAAAAAGATTCCTGCAACATCCTTTTTGGTGGACCCAGGTTCCTGGGGAGACGAAGCCTATTCATCCGTAGATGGGGAGAGGATTTCAATCCTAAAACTCATAACATCAATGTGGTGCCTATCTGGGTTTGACTTCCAAACTTGCCTTTCCAATGATGGCATGAGGACATCTTGAGAGGAATTTCCCACACCATCAGTGAACTCATCATTGTATATTCCTCCACCAAGGTACGCTCAAAAATGGTTCATGCACGTATTTGTGTGAATGCAAAACTTGAAATTGAACTTCCCTCATTTGTTAATCTCTTCAAATATTTGACCCTTTTAAAAAAACCTCTTGAATATGAAAACAAACCTTAATTTTGCTCCATATACAACACTCAATTCCATTTGAATCACCAATGCCCCCAGACTCGGGCCATGAAATACACCTCGCATGTTTCAGGCAAAAGAGGCAAAAAAACAAATGGATCCAAGCAAGATGGTGAATCATCAATCCAAAGAGAGGATCCCCATAAAGCTTTCCCAGAAATCCAAGGTAATGAAGAAGTGGGTCAAGAAGGAATATCATATGAAAACCCCCATCCCCAAGAAGTGATCCTTATCCCCGCCACCACCATCGGACCTCCCCTAAATCCTCCTAAGGTTGTAGTAGCTAACGGAGACTCCCCAACTCCCATCCTCTAGGAAATTGAGAACTCCAAACCCCCTCAATTTCTATCTGGTAATTATAGCCCAAAGAAGACTAGGAGTAAAACATAGGCTATGAACATCAAAAGTGAGAAAAATAGAGGGTGACCTTCTACCAATGACAAGTGAATCAGAGCAACCAAATATGACATAGAAAATGGTTCCCAACGGACCTTATTCGCTGACACCACCGATCCCCTAAAGGAATATTCCAAAGGCTCCAAACCCCCCTTCCAATAGGTGAAGGGAGGCAAAAAACCTCACAAATCTACTAGATGAAGATCCTCTCCTGGAATGTGAGAGGTCTTAATAGTTTAGCCAAGCTAAGACTTGCTGCTAATATTCAAAAGGAATCCAAACCCTCTATCTTCATCATGCAAGAAACCAAAAGTGATGAGAGCTCCTCCAAAAAAATTACTAGGATCATCTGGCATCACGGTGAAGCCCTATATAGTCCTACCCAAGGTTCCTGCAAAGTACTGATGTGCCTATGGGATCTATCTCAAGTGGAAGGTAGACTTCTATCCTCCTCCATCAGAGTTATCAACATTCTTTTTCATTGTATTTCCAATAATCAGTCTTGGATCATGTCCAAATTGTACGCTCCAAACTCTCCCCTAGAGAGAGATGACTTCTGGAAGACTCTCACCCTGATGAGGGAATCCTTTAGCACCATCCCTTAGATTGTTGGAGGGAATTTCAATAGCCCTCTATTACCTATAGAGAAAAAAGGAGGATTGGATGCCACCCATCTCACCACTGAAGATTTCAAGGACTTTGTTGATACTAACAAACTTATTGACATTCCACTCAAAGGAACACTCTACACTTGGAGAAAAAAAAGAATTGGAGGTGGACTGATCTAGGTCAAATTGGATAGGTTCCTAATTTCCCAGGAAGCCATTGCATTTTTTGGTGATGCGTCCCTCTCAGCATTAACCAAAATAGGATCAAACCACAATCCCATCCTCCTTGAGGTGGGTAAACCCCCTTCCTTCTAAACCCCATTTCGGTTCAAATACATGTGGCTCAATCACAAGGGCATTCGAGGGAAGGTGGGCCAGTGGTGGAATCAACAAGTCAGGGGATCACCTATATTTCAAGTGACACAGAAGCTCAAGTTCACCAAAGACAAATTGCAGATTTGGAACAAAGAAATTTTTGGCAACATTTTTGTCTGAAAGAAGGCAATTTTAGATTAGCTCCAAGCCATTGAGAGGATAATTGAAGTAGGAGACTCTGGGGTTGTAGTAAAGGAAGAGGAAAGGAACCTGCTTGCTGAATTTCATATCATCCTGGCCAGGGAGGAAACCTTCTGGAGACAGAAATCCAGGGAACTATGGATCAAAGAAGGAGACTCTAACACTAGGTTTTTCCATGTTTCAACAATGAGGCATAGGGGATCCAACAAAATTAGCAAGATCAATCACAGTGAAGGATCAAATACTAAAGATATCTATGAAATTAGATCTGAGGCCATCACCTTCTTCCAAAAACTCCTAGGATCCCTCCCAAAAAGCTCTGCTCGGGCAAAATATGCTCTCTTGGGAAACATTCCTAGCCTGGTTTCTCGAGAGGCCAATTCCTCCATCCTCAAACCCTTTTCAAATGAGTAAATCAAGGATGCGATGTTCTCCATGCAACCCAATAAAGCCCCTAGGTCGAATGGGTTCCCACCCCGTTTCTACCAAGATTTTTGAGAGATTGTAGGATCGGATGTCTATGCAACTATCCAGGATCTGCAATCTTGGACCATTCCTTGGGCTGTCAACTCTACATTCATTGCACTGATTCCCAAATCCCTATATTATCGATCCATGGTAGACTTCCATCCCATAAGCCTATGCAATTTCCTATATAAAATTCTCACCAAAGCAATGGCGTCTAGAATGAAGCCCATCCTCCCCTCCATCATTGACCTTTGTCAAGGAAGCTTGGTAAAAGGTAGGAACATTCTGGATGGAGTCATTACGGTTCATGAAACCCTTCATTCTGCTTTCCATAGCAAAAAAGCAGGCCTCCTCCTCAAGCTTGACATGACTAAAGATTTCGTGTTGATTGGGATTTTCTCCAATATGTTCTTCTAAAATTTGGTTTCCATCCCAAGTGGGTCTAGCTGATCCACAATTATTTCTCCTCTATGTGGTTTTTGGTATTGGTAAATGGGTCCCCCATTGGTTTCTTCCCTAGCGTTAGAGGCCTCCACCAAGGGGATCCTCTATCCCCTCTTTTGTTCATCATTCTGGCAGAATCCTTTGGTAGATCCCTATCAGCGGCCAGAGTGGTAGGGAAAATTACAGGAATCCAAGTGGTATCCAACTCCACTCCCATAACTCATCATCAATTCTTCGATGACACCATCCTCTCAACACAAGAATCTGTCATCCAAGCTAGAACCATCAAGCACATTCTTTCCCTCTACAAAAAAGTGGCAGGGCAACAGGTTAACTTCTCCAAAAGTAAGCTCTTCTTTGTGCACACCCCTTTGAGTGTCAGAACAAAATTGGGTGGATTCTTGGTTGCTCTATAGGATCCCTCCCATCCTCCTATTTGGGGCTTCCTTTATTCTAGAGAATGTTGAAAGAGAGCATGTGGAACAATGTCCTAGAAAGATTTCAGCGAAAGCTAGTAGCTTGGAAAGGTAAACTTCTGTCCCAAGAGGCGAAGGTCACCCTATCAAGATCCACCCTCCAAAGCATTCCCATTTACTTCATGTCAATTTTCACACTCCCCAAGTCAGTTTGCAAACAAATTGAACACATCCAAAAAATATTCCTATGGTCAGGATCCGAAGACAAATCTAGGATTCCCCTAGTGGCATGGGACACCGTCTGTAGAAGTAAACAGTAGGGGGGCCTTGGCTACATAATCTTGTCCAAAATGAATATAGCATTGTTGGGAAAAAAAACTTGGAGGATCATCTCTAAATACCCAGCTGAGTGGATCCAATTGGTGTCAAAGAAATATATGGGCAACCGCTCCTTCCTTGACTCAGTCAACCACCCCAATGGCTCAGCATTTTGGAAAGTAGTGATCCACACAAAAATGCTAGTTCAAAAAAGTTTTCGATGGATTCTCGAGGATGGACGCAACATTGAATTTTGGAGTGACAGATGGCTAACAAATGAACCCCTGGGTGACAGGGTAGATCTTTCAAGGCTACAAGTGATTTTTGATATAAGCAGGGGAAGGAAGGTGTCTAATTTCATTGAATCGGAGGGTGGCCAACCTCGATGGAGGATCATATATGGCAGCAGCCATGAGATTTATTCCCTTAATCTCATGCTTCAAGTGACCCCTATTCCCTCTGAATGAAGGGCTGATAAACCCACCTGGGCTGGGTCGAACAAGGGCATTTTCACTTTCAAGTCTGCTTACTCCTTTATCATCCCTCACCCTATACATCCTCCCACGTTGTTTGGAAAAATCACCTCATACCAAAAATTGCTTTCTTTTCTTGGCTAGCCTTCCAAAACAAAGCTCTTACCACCGAGAACCTCCTTAAAAGAGGAATTCCCCTTCCTAACAGATGCTTCCTATGCCAATCCAATTGGGAATCCATTGATCACCTCTTTCTCCATTGTGTATTCACCTTGGCTACGTTTAGCTTCATCCTCTCTACCTTTCAGATCCAATGGGCTCCCCCCATGTCCCTGTGCGAAGCTTTCCTCCAATGGCCCCAACCTTTTTTTAACCATAAGCTACAGTTCCTCTGGGACATATGCCTTCACCACTTGGTCTGGAAAGTCTAGCTTGAGCATAATAGCAGAGTCTTTAGGACTTCTATCTGAGATCCTCCATCGGTCACCACTATAGCCCTTGACTTCACTTCTGAGAATTCCGACCTCATTCATTGCTCCAGTCCTCTTTCGATGTCTTGGGAAGGCCTTATCCTTAATTTTCTTAATATATCGAGTGAACCCTCCCTGGAGACATCCCTGCCTCACCCTCGGGCTCTTACTCGATGGAATCCTCCCCCCAAGATTATATCAAGCTAAATTTTGATGGGACATCCAAAGGAAACCCTAGAGTAGTGTGTGCTGGAGGAGCTATCAGGGACCATCAAGGAGTGGTTTTACTTACTTTCTCTGAAGATTTGGATCATCAGAACAATCATGTTGCAAAAGCCAGAGCCCTCTGGAGAGGACTAGTTCTCCTCAAGGAGGATCCTCGAGCAGTCATCATTGAAGGTGACTCCATGAACATCATCAATTATTTGACTAAGGCTGAGACCTCTGCATGGTAGTTTTTCAACACCATCCAGGAAGCCCGATAAATTCTTGACCCAAATATTCTTGAAGAGTTGCCTAAGGTCAATATTTGTGTTGTTGTAGCTATAGCAATATGCCACTCTTGATGAAGCCCTGGTGCAAGCCAGGATAATTGAGGAGATCAAGATACAAGATGGTGAGATTTCCAAGATGAGCAAGAAAGAGTGGCCTAAAAATGCCAAAATTGGGCCCACACAACCAAAACCTATCACGGTAAATTAGGTTTCCATAAACATACCAAAGCCTAAATAAATGACATAGCTCCCAAAGGCTAATTATCAAGTAGTTCCTCTTGATAGCTATGAAAAGGAAAATTATAAACAAGAGCAGAATCAACAACATCATCCTAGGAGATAATTCAAACACTTCACAAAGTCTAAAGACTCCTTGTTTGACCACTTGTTCAAAGTAAACTTGATAAAATTGTCGAAAAGTCAACCTGTAGACCCCAACATGCCAAAACCCAAGGGCTATAGGGAAGACTTATATTGTATATTTCATCAGTAGAAAGGACACGACATCTACGCATGTTGGAAATTCAAAAGCTTAGTGCAGGACCTGATAGATAACAAAATGCTAGTGATGGATAATCCCGTAGCACTAAGCAACCAATAGATGGAGGTATTCAAATACCCCCTACCTGCCCATGATGTGCAGGCAAAGAATTTACAGGTAAATGAGGTGACACAAAATTTCCCCATGCAAGGGTAGGTAGGGATGATAAGCATAGTGACATGGAACAAGAGATACCCAAGCACAACTACCCCTATTGTAGCTATAGGATATGTTCCATCAATGTCATAACTCCCACAACACCCTACACAACCTCCCCCACCTAGACTAGTGGCCATGATTCAGACTAAACTTACTCAAAGTTTAAGGACCATGTCGGCTAGGCTCTCCATTTATGAGCTCAAACAATCATCGCCTCATCGGGATGTTCTTATGGAGATACTCAAATCCATCGAGCTACAACCCCACAAAGAAAATTCTTTCAAAAAATTTGTGGGACATGTAAAATGATGCATAGAACCAGTCATAACATTTAGAGAAGACAAACTAAAATCGGTGACTAGTGATATAGTGGATCCACCCCTACACATCATTGTGCGGGTCAATGGGATTCCATTCAAGAGGATGTTGGTGGACACTGGCTCGTCCAAAAATATAATCACAACAATGACATTAAAACACATTAAGCTGCCAGTATCTCATATTGTGGCCTTCACCTACACTCTTTGAGCATTCAATGATGCGTTATGCTCGATGGTTGGCACAATTTTCTTGCCCATCCAATTGGGAAAAAAGACTATTCCTATGTTGTGCCACATCCTAGAAGGTGATATGGCCTACAATATCTTGTTGGGCCAGCCTTAGATTAGGGACATGAAGTGTGTCCCTTCGATAGCCCATCAATGCCTAAAATATACATACGAAGGGCGAGTGCAGCTGATGCCACAATCGACCCTTCCATCAACACATTTGGAATTTCAATTGAATCCATCCAAATAGGGTTTTATTTCACCTACATCCCCACTATTAAGTCCCTCAACTCACTAATCAGGCCCATCTTCATCGTCTGTTCCTTCACCAATGATGCCACCTACGGTGGCCACATCGAAGGACAATGATAAGAAGCCCCTAGAGGAGATACCACCATTAGTCTCAACCATCTCTCCTGAAGAGGTGCCTATCCAAATGGAAGTCGAGACGCCTAGTCCACCCACCATGGAGTGGACTCAGGAAGAACTCCCATTCCCTCCCCCTCAACCATTGATGATTACCGTTGAAATGGCCAATATGGGCCTGGGGGAGTACCTAGTGTGAAACATTGTGGCAACACTCACACTTGAATCCATGAAAGACATGGGGAGAAATCGCCTCCCCATCGACACTATCATCCCTTTAGGCTACCCACCAAATCATACGGACTTTGTATATGGGGGCATCAACAATGGCATCGAACCTTACTTACAAGAGGAAGAGGACGAAGAGCCATTTGCTGAGAACGTTGACTATCTGTCCAACCCAGACTTCACCTTGAAATACCTCAACCAATGTAATTGTCATGGATATGGATTGGGTAGATACAAATAAGGAATGCACGTTCTTTGTCAACCAAGATATCAAATGCCATACGATAAATCATGAGTAGGGTTCAACCACCCTTTGACCCTTGACATCTTGGTAGAAAATATGCAAGGCCTAGAGCTAGGCAACAAGGATGGGTTGGCACAAGATCCATATGCCAATCCCAACACAACATATACATTGGGGATTATCTCCCATTGTTAACAACAAACCTTGTTGACCTCAACAACTCCTTCCCTTCGATCGAGAAAGGGGAAAGTTCAAGAAATTACCTCCAAGAGGGATATAGACAAGATCAGGGGGGATCTTCTGAAGACGAATCAAAGTATGAGGTAGCACTTTGGGACCTTTTTTATTTCGATAGCAATCACTAGTAAATGACACACATAGATGACTATTAGGAGAACTTCATGAAAATGTTCCCCTTGAATGCTCCAATCGAGCAATTGCCACCTCAAGAGAATCTGATCCTCCCATAGAGAGCAGAACAAAATCGATGGTACCAAATCAAATTGCTCAAATAGAACGATCCTCACATGCCACACATAGTTTTTAGAGACAATGAAGGCCTATGGATCTCTGATAGCGACTATGAAGATGATACTAATATGGCATATCTCAACCATATGCGGTAGTAGCAACAACCCATGAAAATTGATGATATGTTTGAATAGCTAAACATGGGGCCAAGGCATAGATGGAATTTGAACCAAGCATAGTTGGACCAAGTGCTGCACCTGCCACTTTAGGAATACAGAGAGCACCTTCCACCCAGAGATCCTATAGAGCCATTAGTGTCAAGGGCAGACCCTATCCTTCTATCCGCACATAGGGCCGATCTATTTGTGCAAATACCCACAGAGCTGGATATCTGGTATAAGGATCACCAAGGAAGTCCGTGTCAATGCCCCCATGATAATGGAGATCAAATTCATTTCATCAACATGATATCCATTGACTTAACCACCCTCATCCACAATCTAGCCGATCTAGCATGACCATTGTATCTAGACCTAGATGCCATAGACTGGGATCACGCTAACTTGCCACCATCCCCATCAGATTACTAGCCTTATGGTGAGATGCTTCATTTCAAACTAGGACCAACTTAGGATATCTTCCATGTTGAAGAGGAACCCAACGTTACCAACGTAGATCTAAATTTAGCAAATGATATCCACATGATCCCAATCCCACACAAATTGGAGGATAGGTCCCACATGTCAGTCGAAGAGATGACTGACATAGACATTGGATATGATCCAATGAATCTGTAGATCATCAAGCTAGGGGTAATTTTGTCCCCCAAAGTGCAAGTTGATTACATTACCCTTCTCAAAGAGAAGACGAAGGTTTTTGCATGGTCCTACAAAAACATGTCGAGGCTAGACCCACAGCTAGTCATGCATAATTTAATACTTGATCTGACAGTCAATCCAATCAAGCAAAATCTACGTAAGATGCACCCAATAGTGGCCTTAATGGTCAAATACAAGCTATAAAAGTTGTTGGATGCACATGTTATTTGCATGGATTACCCACCATGGTTGTCCAACATGGTACCCATCAAGAATCCAGATGGGAGGATTCACATATGCACTAATTTTTGAGATTTAAACAAAGCGAGTCCCAAGGATGATTTCCCCTTGCCTAGCATCGATGCATTGGTAGATGCTACAGCAGGTCATGAAATTCTTTCCCTCATGGATGGTTTCTTGGGATACAACTAGATTCATATCAATCTCAATGATCAACTAAAAACGACATTCATGATGGCTTGGGGGACATTTTGTTATAAGTTCATGCCCTTTGGCCTTAAAAATATTGGTGCCACTTACCAACGCGCTATGACATACATATTCCATGATCACATAAATAAAAATTTGGAATATTATATGGATGATCTATTGGCCAAATCTCTTTTGCACCAAAATCATCTTGATGACCTATACAAGATCCTTGATCGCCTCATCGAACACAAGGTTAGGCTAAACCCCAAGAAGTGTGTATTTGGTGTCACATTTGAAAAACTATTGGGTTTCATATTCTCAAAATGAGGCATCGAGGTAGACCCAAATAAAGCCAATGCAATCCTTGAAATGCTTACCCCAACCACCATCAGGGAGCTAAGAAGCTTATAGGGTAAGATCGCGTTAATCAAGCGCTTCATAACACAGCTATCTAACAAGTGCCAACCCATGAATAAATTATTACATAAGGGGGTAGCATTTCATTGGGATGACGAGTACCAGTCTACCTTTGACTAAATCAAACAATACTTGGCTTCGTCACCAGTATTGGCACCACCTAGACCAGGAGTGCCATTCTACTTATACATCTCAGCTACTGAGGTGGCACTGGGTGCCATGCTAGCCCAGAAAAATGAGTTACCTAAAGAACAGGCTAATTATTATCTTAGCCACATCCTGGTTAGTTATGAACTTAACTATGCATACGTCGAGAAGCTATGCTTAACAGTGATATTTGCCACCAAAAACCTATGCCATTACATGCTGAGCAATACAATGTATGTTGTGTCTAAGGAGAATCCATTGCGATACATGATGAGTCATACTTATCATAGTAGCTGCACGGCAAAATGGATCATGTTGTTGACGGAGTTTGACATCAAATTCATTGGACAAAAGTCCATCAAAGTTCAAGCCATCGTCGATCAACTAGAAGAGGCTCATCTCAAAAATGATCAACCTCTGACTTGTAGAGCTGCCTGATTATGGGGTCTTCCATGTCTTAGAATCACCAGATTTTGATGAGCCTGAGTCACAGGCCGAAATAACCCTATTTTTTGATGGTTCTAAATGTGAGCAAGGGGGTGGCACAGGAATCATATTATTCACACCGCAAGAGGCTCCAATGCCTTTATCATTTAAACTTGATTTCTCGTGCACCAATATCAATGTAGAATATGAAGCCTTACTCATAGTTCTTTAGAAATCCATCACCATGAACATAAAATGCTTGAATATCTTTGGTGATTTGTTGTTAATTTTTAACCAAAGGGGTATTCCAATGAAAATGCCTAGTTTTGTAGGCCTACAAAGTCCTTGTGGATAAATTCATGGAAAAAATTGAATGGTACAACATTGAGGTACTCCCTCGATCATAGAATCATTTTGTGGACACTATGGCCTCCTTGGGGTCACTAATCCCGTAAGACCCTTCTGGTGAGATGACAACCATTCAAGTCAAAACATTATCACAATCTACGATGGAGCGTGCAAGCTCTAACATAATTCGAGGAATCCACCTGATCTAGATTGAACCATGTCAGGATAGGTTCTCTTGAATCCATGATAGTCTGAATCATGCCAACTGGGGGTCCTTCTTCTCCTTGAACCCTCTTAATAGCAACATAACGCTATTCTTACAAGTTCTTTCTTGCTCAACTTTTGCTAGGGATGAACTTCAGGATGGATTGGCCGTTCATACCATCAAGGTTTTTGATCAGCAGGATTGGTACACACCCATAAGAGACTACCTCAAGTTAGCTAACCTCCTACTTGGATTGTCGCACATCACAAAAATATCATTCAAACAGACAACGGCAAAACATGTCTTGCTAGGAAACATTTTGTACCATCGAAGCTACGAAGGAATCCTCCTCTGTTGCTTGGACCAGCAGGAGTCCACTTGGATGATCACCCAAGCGCATGATGGTACATGTGGTGGGCACTTCAATGGTATGGCCATCGCCAAGAGCATTATTTGCATGGGCTATTATTGGCCATATTTAGAGCGAGATTGTTGCGCATATGTGTGAAAGTGCATGAAGTGTCAACACCATCCTAATTTGACACATGTACCTTCTTAGGCCTTGCAGTCGATCCAATCGGCTTGGTTGTTCTCATAGTGGATCTTAGATCTAATTGAAAAGATCTCCCCTACATCGTTAGGCCATCACATGTTCATCATAATGGCCACAGAGTACTTCACTAAGTGGGTGGAAGCGATTCTGCTTACCTCTACGACTGGGACCTACATTGCAGAGTTTATTTTACATAACATACTATGTCATTTTGGTATTCCATCCAAGATCATCTTGGATAATGGTATGTCATTTAAGAACAAATATGTGTGTGCTTTGACAACAAAGTACAAAATTTAGCACAATTTTTTGACACCTTATTATCCACAGGGAAATGGGAAAGCAGAGGCATAAAAAAAAATGCTAGTTGTCATCCTTAAAAATATAGTCATAGATAATCATACGGATTGGCACATCCAAATACCACTTTTCTTGTGGGCTTATCGCACTAGCATTCAAATTTCCACTAGGGCAACTCCATTTTTGCTAGTGTATAGCTTCGATGTAGTCATGCCTCTTGAGTTAGAAATACCCTCCCTGCACATATCAATGTAAGAGTTCATCGATGATGACACTGCATGGAAGGCCCGGTTAGACCAGCTTACGTTGCTCGATGAATGACGCATCAATGCTCTCGAGCATTTATGTATCTATCAAGAGCGACTTAAGAAAGCATATAACATTAAAGTTCACCTGAGGGACTTTCAGGATGGTGAGATGGTCTTAAAAGAGAACCAACAAAATTCTAACTTATCACCCCATTTAAGGGACAAGTTCATGGCAAATTGGTTAGGTCCTTATGTAATTGATAGTAAAATAGGACCTAGAACATACCGACTCACCTCTCTTGAAGGAATCAAGGAACTAGAACCCTTGAACATCAGTCATTTGAGGCCATTCAACATTTAGAGAGCCATAGACCACCCAAAAAGCTCCAAGGATTCTAGAAATCACTTAGCCCACCCAAAAAGCTCCAAGGATTCAAGCAATCGCTTGGTCAACCAAAAATATCCAAGGATTCCAGCAATCGCTTGGTCAACCAAAAATCACCAAGGATTCCAGCAATCGCTTGGTCAACCAAAAAGCTCCAAGGATTGCAACAATCGTTTGGTCAACCAAAAATCTCCAAGGATTCCAAAAATTGCTTGGTCAAACAAAAGACCCAAGGATTCCATCAATTGTTTGGTCAAGCTAAAGCCCCAAGGATTCCTGCAATCGTTTGGTCACCCAAAATTCCCCAAAGGTATCCATAATTCCTTTGGTCAAACCAAAAGCCCCAAGGATTCCCACAATCACTTGGTCATCCAAAATGCCCCAGAGGTATCCATAATTCCTTTGGTCAAACTAAAAGCTCCAAGGGTTACCATAATCGCTAGGTCAACCCAAAATGCCCCAAAGGTATCCGTAATCCCTTTGGTCACACCAAAAGCTCCAAGGATTCCCACAATCGCTTGGTCACCTAAAAAGCCCCAAAGGTATCTATAATCCCTTTGGTCAAAACCTCCAAGGATCCATGAGAATCACTTGATCCGCACCCATGCGGGTTAGACCACCATAACGAATATTCAAAAACAATAGATAATAAAAAATAACAAAAAAAATAGCATCTCACTTTCATGCATAAACTTAAATCAAAACACAAAAATAAACAGCATTAGGAATCGCATACATACATCACATATTTGCTTGTCCTACATGTCAAAAGCACCATAGACTGTAGTTACTCGGCAATTCCATCATTTTTCCAAATTTAGTCCATTTTGTAAAAAGATCCATAAAAAATAACACCCTTTGCATTTTCGACATATCATAGTCAGTTGTCTACTAATGTCTTTAGGGTTTTTCATCATTTAGTTGTCTTTAGATTTTTGGTCAAATGTTGTATGAAGACAAACCACTTTTACAAGGTAGATTTTTACTTGGATCAAACCTTGTTACATCACATCCAAACACAAGCTTAAAACACATAAAAAGTCCCAAGTTGTGTGAACACAAGAAAAACCTACAAAGTAGTCTAGGGTACCATAGGTGAAAGGTTATATTGCTCATCCCCCTATGCGAATGGTTCAAGAATGCTGAGAATTTGCAAAAGGACAAGCTCTTCCCCATCCAATTCCCCATAATAAATAGTGGTATTCACCACTATCAAAAATTCCAAACACCTTTGGTCCAAAAATCCATAAGGATTCATACTACACGTCCCTGAGAAGGATGGGCAGTCATCCCCAAGGCCTAAAAGGATCAATGCCATTCACAAGAAAAATCCCAAAAGTCCACCATCAAAAATACCGAAACACCTTTGATCCCCAAAGTCGTAAGGATTTGTACTACACGCCCTTGAGAAGGATGGGTAGTCATCCCCAAGGCCTAAAATATCAATTCCATTCCAAAGAAAATCCCCAACCACATTTGATTCCCAAAGTCATAAGGATTCGTACTACATGTCCTTGAACAAGATGGGTAGTCATCCCCAAGGCCAAAAGGATCAATGCCATTCACAAGACAAAATCCCACGAGCTCAACTTTGAAAGAAAAATCCAAAATATAAATCCTCAAAATGCAACAATAAAATCATAATAGTGGTTATCACCACTACTCAAACCCCTTGCTAAAGAAAAAAACAAAAGAAAAAAATAAATAGTGATTTTCAGCACTATGTATGCGAGCAAGTATCCCAACAAGATTGAGCAACCGAAACACGCTTGAGCTTGAATCCCTAGAATTCTTAGCATTTGAAAAACCATTTAGGTGATCCTCATTATGGGTTTGGTGGATAACCTACCTAGCAATGGCGGTATCCTAAATGCATTATGTCTATCACATTAGCTTTGTATGTGTGTAGACCAATGTTTGCATGTGTACGAGCTAGCTTATGGTATTCTAGATTGCCCCGTGGATTAATATTACTAAATGCAACAAAGAAATTAGTTGAGCTAATTAGGTGATCCTTAGTACAGGTTTGGTTGACAGCCTATCTGACATTGGCGGTATCCTTATGAATACCACATAAAAGAACTCAATCACACACATAGGGATATGAAATAACTTGGTAAAACTCAATTCTGACTCGTACCTTGTTCAAAAGTCTTGTAAGATAATGTACAGTATTGATTGGTTAGTTAAAGCATCTGAGTCTCCAAAAAACCTTAACTACATTTTAAAATAATTGTCGTACATTTCATTACTTACATCACCATTAGAAAATACAACACAAAATTTACAAATGCAAAGTTCTTCCATAAAGCAATAACATAGTACATAAAGCCAGTAAATCCTATACAGTCTATGGTGCCACCACCTACATACCAAAAAATCATCCATCCATTCCATATGCATACATCCATATCATATAGCTAACATCATTCACAGTGATAACAACATATGCATACATAACCATAAAAAAATGTGCATAAAAGAAACAATAAACCATGACAAGCATATCATCAAATAAAAAATGAGTCATGTATATATTACATCAAAAATGCCCTCAGGCTACAATAATATGGTCCTCTAACCTCACAAAAATCCAAAAACTCAAAATTCCCAAAGCCTAGGGAGTCGACCACCATGATCATGTAGGATCTATGCGACTGGAACTACCCCTAGTGGTGTGGGTCCTATGGGACATCTCAGGGTGGCTACTGCTAGCCCTTGCATCATGCCTACTAATGCTACCCTCACCCACCCACCTACGATGATAGGATGCAGACTGCTTAGTCTCACTGCCTCTCGTACGATGTGATGATCCACCTCTAGTGAGCTCAGGTAAATGCCCACCGAGGTGGATAATCTCGGCCTCCAACTCCATCTGGCATTGACCCCACTCCACATCCCATCGATGGTACGTAGCCAATGCGTCATCCAGCTATGCCAACTGAGCCTGTAGGATATCCCTATTGACTCCATGCTCCTCATCCCATCTTTGTAGTAGATCCTCCAATCATGCTATCTTAGCATGAAACCTAGCCTCCATATCCCCTAAGACTGCCTAAGGCATGGGCATCCCCAAGATGTCATGTTGCTCTAGCACCCACTGATATGAGACGTCCTATGTATTTGGCTACATCCTAACCCCTACATCATCCCCAGTCAATTCATCTAGCTCCACCATATCCGCATCATTGAGCGAAGCCTCCCAAACCTCCATCGATGCATCCGCACCCCCATCGCCTGTTGTTGCTGCATCCGGACCTCCTAAAGGCCCCTCACCCTACCATCATCACATCGTCCACCACTGGTCGTACTCTATAGTCACCTCGACATTGTCCACATTGAGGACATCAATCACTGCATCTAAATCCTTGCCAAGCGGCTCAATAATCGACCAAGCTAGAGTCCTCTCATCGCACTGATGCCGATAGATCAAAGACTCACTAGGCAATCCCTAGTGCACCCCAAACTGTTGAGTCACCCAGACATACAGGAAGTACTCCTAATATGTTCCATGTAACCTGATCAACCATCTCCCCCTGCATACCCACTGAAGCCACTCTCTAGTCTCAGGTCAGGCTTGATAGTCCTAGTATGGCCGCCAGAGCACCTCCCCTGGAGCTAGGTGAGAAAAGGCATTAGTATAGTTGCCTACAACACCTACCCATCACAAACTCTACCCATGCTCCTCCGACCTCTGTCATAGAGTAGCATATCCAATATTCTTGTCCACCATCTCACCCTGAGTGGTCCAAGGCAACCCCTATGGCTGCTCCACAGCTATGTGCTGCCATACCCAGCACTACAAAAGATAGCTACACTCGATCCCCTTTTGCCTTCGTCAGTGAACCTTGTATAGCTCATCGTAAAGCTATGCAAATAGTTTTTGATCCTACATCATAATAAGTGGCACTACTGTTGGACACTCCACCAGTCTGAACACCACCTCAAGCAGGTTCCAAGGGAACCTCACACCTAAGGAGTTGGGAAGCAACATGTTGGAGATGAGGGTCATGAGCAATGCATGCCTCACCCCCAAAATACCCTTCTCAAAACACCATCGCACCAGAATCCCACCAATCATGAAGTCTGCCTCTGCCTTCTCCATAGCACTATCCAACCCCATCTCTGCTACCTTATCAAAGCATTATGTTAGCACTATTGTTCACTGATCATGGAGAGTCATCCGAATGGGCAGTCTATCTATCAGAATTCATAGAATCTGATACACGTCCTCCAAAGTAACTGTCATCTCCCCTATTGGGAGATGAAAGGTTTTGGTGTGGGTATCCCACAAATTGATGAAGGTAGTTAGATATGCTCGATCCCCCACCAAATGCTCCAACCGTATCACATTCTTGAGCCCAAGGGCATCAAGCCACTCCCAATCCACAACAGTCAGCGCATCCCGAGCATCTGAGAACACAGTCGATTGGCGATACCGACTCTTCACAACCTGAAAAATAAAAACAACACAAAAACATTAAAACATGACAACAAAAACATTGTACAGCAAAAGTATAAACAAACAAAGTACAGAAAACAAAAGTACCTAAAAACTGTACAACAAAAGTATAGATCATTCAAATAAGTTGCACAATAAAAAACATAACAAAAAACAAATTAAAATAGAAAACAAATTAGGGTTTCAACCTTAATTTAAACAAAAACATTCAAATTAAACTATACAATAAAATACAAAATAAAATGAAAAATCATGTTGGGGTTTAAACCTTACTGTGAATAAAAAAATTAGATAAACACAAAAAAAATTCATACTAGGGTTTCTAACTTTAAGTGTGAACAAAAAAAATCAACTAAAAACAAAAAAAATCATACTAGAGTTTTTAACCTTAAGTGTGAACCAAAAACTCAAATACACACATAAACTTCATACTAGGGTTTTTAACCTTAAGGTGAACTAAAAAATAAGCAGCATAACACTAACAGACATTTTATATGTGCATTTTAAAAATTCATATAAAAACAAAAATAATAATAACAACAAACAGAGAGGAGCACCTACCGGTCTCACCCCGTCTCTGCCACTCGAATATCCAATCCTCACACTCATGGTGTCCATGAAATTTTGGCAATGCTATGCTACGCAATCTTGCACTCCTCCTCACAACTCCAAATCGCCAAAAAAAAAAATATTGCAAATGAGCCCAAAACCTAGTTTTGGCCCTTATATAGGCTCTTAGGCCTGTAATCGCTCCACCCTGGGATGGGTGCTCTAGTTAGTGCTCATCCCACCCTGGGATGATTACCAAATTGCTATTCATCCCACCCTGGGACGATTACAGAGCTAAAAATAAAGCAACAAAAATAGAATCCAAAAAATGCACCAAAAATAGCAATAAAGCTACCAAACAAAGGTGCCCTTGCACCTGATATTCTTGGCATGAAAAACTGATGTCGGGGTCACAAATTATCACTATGTTACTCCCTAATAAGGCTACCATATCTGGACCAATCCATGGGAGGAAGGATTTTCGATAATTCCAACCCCAATCGACGTCACAAAAAGGGTCCAAACCAACCAAAAATAGCAATAACTCTGCCAAACAAAGGTGCCTTTGCACCTGACATTATTGGCATGAAAAACCGATGTCAAGACAAAAAAATTATCATTATCCTACTCCCTAAGAATGCTACCATAGCTGGACCACTCCATGGGAGGACGAAAACCCACCCAAAATAGGTTCGATTGTTGGGAAACTGCATAAGCGTTCAACGAAAAACAACTGAAGGCACCCTTGCAAAAGTCATCTTGGGTCAAGTGACTTATCGCTTTTCTCATTTTGGTCATGCCCCCATCGATTCATCGCTTGAGGGGGTAGTCACACTCAGTTACCAATCAACAAATACACACTCGATCAAGGAAATGGCATGCATTCAAAGAATCATTGACAAAGACAATCATGCCCTTGCTTGGGGCAGCAAACAAGCAATAATCACAAGCTGATCAAACACTTGGTATTCTAGAATCATGAAATCAAGGTTCCCACAAACAAAAGGTTGCACCCTTTGCCTATTCATGATTGAACAACATCCAAGATCAAGTGACACCTCACTGAAAAAGGTTAACACTTGAAGTAAGCTCCTTAGCTCATCAAAAGAAAGGATTCAAGAATGCGTGACCTTTCCATACTTGGGGCATCAAAATTTGGTTAGGTTATTGAGAAATTCTAATCATTTAGTGCTTTTGTTATCTATTTTTTCTCAACATTGTGCCATGCACAATGCATCCCAAAAAGGGGCATCTATAGACACCAAAACAACACCAATCCGATTATGTGGCTACAAGCACTGACCGAATTGGCATACATAGCCCCTAGGGTAGCTCCCAAAGGTTAAATAGTGGTCCTAACCACTACCAAAGCATATTTAGAAGTTTAGAGGTCAATTTGGCACCTTTCAAGTATTTTTCTCCCTATTCGTTCCACCCTGGGACGATTAGAATGCTATTCACCCCACCCCATGATGATTAGCAACAATCACTCCAGGGTGGGACGAATAGCAGGTTTGATGAGAAAAAAGTCAAACCTTGACAAATGGAAGCCCAGATCTACCACTCAACTCCACATCCAAGGCATGGGAGTGCGAGTGAGCATTTCAAAGCTCAAAGATGCAGTCATGGAGGCTTAAATCAAGGAGCCCTTAATCAGGGAGGAATATTCTCTCCCCTAAAAAGGCATGATGGCCAAGTGGTGCCCCTGCATATGCATTCAAAGGAGACCCTAAGGTCTATAAAATGGTGAGCCTTATCACCCCAAAAATACAATAGAGCAGGAACATTTGGAGCAACGGAGTGCTACCAAATTATACCCTCACCCCTCATTGCGCTTTCGACACCCTTGATATCTCTTTTGGAAGGGAGGTTATCGGGTGAATACTAGGAGCGCAATGCAGACCCAAAACTAGAACAATAGGCCACAATACCACACAAAATTTTTTGATACAACCCCCTAGGAGGTTTTGGACCCATCCCAAGTGGATTGGTGTCAAAACCAAGCCCCAAACGGCGGGCGTCCTGCCCCCGGGTGCCCCTGCACTGTTGTAGTCCTAATCGCCCCACCATGGAGCGATTAGAAATCTACATTATATTTCTTTAATATTTATTTTGCATCATGTTTTATGTGATTTTTTCATGTTGCTGTTCAAATTTCACTACATTCTGACCTTTTTGATTGTGTTTTTATCGTTTTACGCGTTCACTAACCTATAGGGAGCACCTTCAGATATAGGGAAATTTGGGTAGAATCTACCAAATCCAACCTTCTGGGTCATCTCAAAATTCCCCATTTTGCCTAACCCCAAGTTTACAGGTATTTTAGAGGCCTCTAGATAGGACATTTTGGAGGTTGCTTTCGCACATTTTGTGACAGTCGCCAGCATCCCACCCTGAAGCAATTAGAAATCTATGCATTATTTCTTGACTATTATTTTTGTAGTGTGTCCCTAGTGATTTATGGATGCTCCTATTCAATTTTCATACCATTATGACATGCTTTGATCTCTATTTTATTATTTCATGTATTCACTAGCCGGAGGCCTTGGGGATTGCATGTTTCATTCCATCCACATATGCTATTAACCATTTTTTGTTTCTCTGTGTGTAGGATATCGACACTAGATGGGAAAAAAGAAATTATGAATGCACTCATGCAAGAAACGACGATGTTTGGCCTGCCCATTTTGAATGTGGGCATGCGAAAGATCCCGAAGGGAAGCGTACCATCCGTTGGTGTAACAAAATTGTATCAAACGCTCTGAGCCCCTGAAAGGGGGGGAACATATTGTAACTAGATCATAAGAAACATTAATAAAAGAGGCTGCACTTTAGTTTTTCTTTACATCTCGTTTCATTGCATCATTTTCCCTTTTCATGCACTTGTTCTTCGCGTTTTCGTAAGACTTAGTTTTTCATTACACATCTATTTTTTTTTGCATCATATTTGGTACGTCATGCTTCAATAGACATGCTTTCAAATAGTATAAGACAAAATTTTATTTTTCTTTCCCAAACAATATTATCCAATATTATCAATGAAAATATCAATAGCAATAATCAAAGTAATGCACAAATTATCACACACAAGAGAGACACAAATTTAACGTGGTTCACCCAATGTGAGCTACTCCATGAAGAAAATATTTCTTCTAAATTTTCTCAACAAATATCTTGGAAATTAGTTTCCTATTACAATTTTTATGGACCTCTATCCAAAGGAGACACTAATACCCTATGCTCTTATTTATGGATCTCTCTCCATAGGAGAATTCTTTCCCATTTTCTCTGGTTCGTGGAACTTGATCCAAGAGAACTCTATCTCCTCAACTGGTTCATGGATATATCTCCATAGAATAACTCTATATTCTTAGTTGGTTCACTGATTAGACTCCATAGGAGAAATCTTTACCCTTGCTCTAGTTTGTGGATCTCTCTCCATAAGAGAACTATTTTCCCTCTACTCTAGCTGATGATATTCTAGAAGACTTCTACCCCATTGCTCTAGCTTATGGATCTCTCTCCATAGGAGACCTCTATTCCCATTGCACTGGCTAATGGATCTCTATCCATTGGAGACCTCTGTCCTCTCTACTATGTCACCTTAAAAACATTCTAACACTATCTCAAACTTGCATAAAACTTTATCCCATGTTTATCATAAGTTGGCTCTAAATCTATCTCAAATCTACACCAAAATATGTTCCATGTCTAGCACAAATTTTCTCTAACTCTATCTTAAATATACACAAAAATCTATCCTAATTCTAGCATAAATATGCTCCAAATATTCTCTTAAATCTACATAAAAATCCATCACAAATTTTCCCCCAATACTTAACACAAATCTTGATCAAATCAGCAACCAAAATTGCTCTTAAATATATCTCAAAACTTTCCTCAAATCTTAAGACAAAGCTTTATCGAATCAAAAACCAACCCTGCTCTCAAATTTTTCTCAAGTTTTCTCCAAAGACTTGCTCAAATCTACCTTCAAGCCTTCTCAAAAGACTTGCTCAAATCTGCCTTCAATTCTTCTCAAAAGACTTGCTCAAATATATATTCAAGCCTTCTCAAAAGACTTGCTCAAATCTGCCTTCAAGACTTCTCAAAAGACTTTCTCAAATCTAACTTCAAGCCTTCTCAAAAGACTTGCTAAAATCTTCCTTCAAGTCTTCTCAAAAGACTTGCTCAAATCTGCCTTCAATCCTTCTAAAAAAATTGTACCAAATATTTCCAAACCTTGCACACAAGCAAAGCTTATATATTTTTTAGAAATGCTTTCTTCAAACAAAATATATTCTACTTAGAATCTGTTTAACCTCTAGAACATATAGATAATGATATGCTCTATCAAATAGCTCAATATGTTCTACTCAATCATTAAATATTTCGCTTTCACACGTCTCATAATTATTTCCTTTTAAATATAGATATAGTCTAGCATATGACACCTATATTCTTAATGCACACATTTGCTTTCACAAATCTAATTTATAATATTTGCACATTCACTTTAAATATCACTCAAAACCAATGCTCAAGAGTTTCATACAATATTTTAACCAATGAAACACAACTTTCTCACAAACCCTAACAAGTGTTTTCAAATATTTTTCTAGAAAAGAGCACAATATAGGTCTCAAACCCTAACTCAAATATTTTCAACAATGTTTATCAAACAATCCTTTTCACTGCACCTTATATTAAAAAAAAATCACTCAACAAAATAGTTTAAACAAAGATTGATGTGCCCACACCTCTTTGCTTGGATGGAGTTATATCTTCAAAATCTATCTCACCAAAAACCAATTCCTTTTGAGCAACTTCAAGGTTAGATAGCAATATTCTATATCTAAAAAATCTACATGAATTTTCCCTCAATAAGGTGCTCAATGAATTCTGAAAATAATTTTCTAGGTTTCTTCTTTTGTTGCATTAAACCTCAACAAAATTATCTCAAAAAATTTCCCTTTTATAAAGAAATAATTACGAACAATAACATCATCCTTTACACCTTTTATCTCCATCTATCATAAAATAATTTTAAATTTATTTTATTTTACAAGAACGAAGAATTACAATTTTAAATAAATCATTTACAAACTTATCACTCAAATATTTGCATTTAAGATAACTAGCAACAATAAAATTTAAATATTATGCAAAATTTTATTTGTCCTTATACCTCTTATATACCAAACTATACACTAAATCACATCTATCAAATATACACTAAAGCTAACATTTAATTAAATTTTGGAG
The DNA here is from genome assembly GCA_028583015.1 of Wollemia nobilis. NCBI lineage: Eukaryota > Viridiplantae > Streptophyta > Pinopsida > Araucariales > Araucariaceae > Wollemia > Wollemia nobilis. The sequence goes on along the minus strand of JAQPPZ010016850.1, from coordinate 759,984 downwards.
CATACCTTATAAAAAAATTTATTCCTTGTTGTTGCAGATGGGAATCGACCCACCGAGCTCTACCTTCCAAGTGCAATGCTTGACCGCTTACACTAGCCAAGTGGTTGAGAGATAACCCTTGGCCTCCACCTTTTATCCTTGATTCCTCTAATGAAAATGAATTAAAAGACTTCAAGATGGTTCTAGGGGGAATTGAACCATGCACCTTTCCTCTGCCAACACATTACATAGGACCCGCCTGCCACTTGGGATACCAACCCTCATTAAAACAACACATCCGTAACCTTATCCTTATTTGTTGCCTCTTTCTCGACGAATGGATTTCAAGTGATTTTCTTTGCACTCCTCGATCAATTAATTCATGCACTTTTAACATTGGTGGCTTGAAAAATAATTTGGCTTCTCCCTTTTATATGCATTCAAAGCATTTTATGACGTCGGTGGAAACCTTTATTAAATTTTGATTTTGGCACCCTTTGCCAATTTCAAATTTAATTTTATATTTAATATAATATTTAACTTTGTTTAAATATTATATTATTAAATTTAGTATTTAAATAATACTTTTGCATGGGGGCCTTCATAAACATTTTTATTCTTCATTTTAATAAGTCCTTTTGGGTTAATTATTAAAATATTATAACCATTTCTATTTACCAATTTTCTTGTATCAAAATGAACTTTGCTTTACATCAAACACTTGACATAAATGACAACATAATTACTCAAAATTTCCAACACCATTTGGCATGATGATCATTATACCTCTTGCTAAAATCATGATCAATTTTTATCCCATATCTGGTGTGTGTTTGTATTTGGGACCTCATCTACCACCAACCTAGAATTTTTGCATGTGTCCAGTATTTATCCTTTTTCTTCATCCTTTTAATAACCTTTTCATCTAACTTGTGGTTTGGATTAACATCAGGATTCCACTCAATCATATGTTCATAGAAATAATGCCATGGGGCCATTGACTACATTTGCTCGACGTTCCATTCTAATGCTTCATTTTATTTGTTATTTTTGTCCTATTTGTCAATTTACCTATTTGATGCATGAAAATTCTTAAAGAGAGTCTGATTGAGGGTGGCCTATTTTTGAGCAAATTTTTGAATAGGATCATACTTGTACTTTTGTGGCAATTCAATTAAATTCAAGTTCTTTAGAGTTCAAGCGATTTGCTTGTGATCTCCTTTTTTTGAGATAGATACCCCTGTAAATTGGAAAGGCATGAGACATGTACCAGTATTTCTATCCCCTATGCTAAATTTGTAGTTTATATACTCAATCTGCCTCACATACTCTAGAGTGAAAAATTGCTCAATGAAATAATACACTAGTAAGAAGGTCTTCCTTGTGAAGCCATACAATCTGATGACTGCACCTTGTGTCAAGATGAACCAATATCCCTCTTCTGCATGAGTATGTTGCAGGGTCTCCCACATCCTTTGGGGAATTATTGATATAGTTTCATACATAATTTTTAATGTGGGACCTATGAAATTCATATTAAAGTAGTAGTATGATTCTTCTTTTGAGAGAACCGATGTCCACTCGTATACAAGAAATTTTTTTCCATATTGATCCTTAGTTGTGGTAGAGATGAATTCCATATTTTTTGATTGAAAGAAAAAAAAAGTCATACTAGGTAAGAGGAAAACCTAAAATATTCTAGAAGATCCCTCTGTATCTTGAATAGTCCTGCATGCATTTGCTAAGCCAGATATGTTAGCCAGTTGATGAAAAGTGACACTATCTTCTTATATTTATGTGAAGCATCCTAGAACTTAGGGCTCGACATGCACTGCACCACTACAATCAGCCATTCGTAGACTTGCATATCGGATTCTAGCCCTACCACCATAGCCAACATGGAGAAAAGCTCTTTATTCTTGAATTTTGATAAGGGAATTAAATATTTTGGCAAGGTTCCCTCGGGAGGAGGTTCTAATAAATGCTCTTGCATAAATAATTTTATATTTAGAGTAGGGTTATAGAACTTGGCCGACTTGATTGGATTAAAAGGAATAAGATTTACCATGGGCCTTCTATTACAACTAAATGTGAACCTAACTTCATTGACATCTAATGTAAAGATGGCATTGCCCCTAGAATTTCTAACAATTCTATGTTTTACATCGTAAAATTCTACCATGGCTCTGATTAATTCACATGGATGGATAGGGGTGCAAAAATACCAAGAGAGTAGGAAGTGGTAGGAGAAAGTGCTCAGGCACAATGGCATAACATTATTTTCTACCATGGATTCCACATCTTGTGAATTTTTTTCTAGATTTTTCTATGTTACTTTGGTATCTGTGATGTGTGAGTCTAGGTCTATGAAACCACTTTCACTTTTCATGGCCTTGTGCGTTTATTTAGTGGCTGGATTAGATGTTGTAATGGTTACTTGCTATGATTTAGACATACAAAAAAACCTAAGAGGTACCCAAAAGAGATCAGAGAACTTTAGAGAAAACCAGCAATGCTGCAAGAAAGGGAAAAAACTCAGAGGATAGATAAGAGATAAAAAAGCTTATGTGGTATAAGTAGATGTTCATGCATACACCCTAGTAACTTGCATTAATTTTGGTTGGTGGTACACACCCTATGACTAATTTTGAATGTTATTGAATACTTTGTTTCATGTGCCACCTTAAAGAAAACAAATTGCCATGCATTACCATTTTGTTAGGGCCAATGGAATCATTTCACTGTCATCTTAGGCCAATAAATTTGTGTCACCCTTTTTTTGGACCAATAACTTGGTACAGTGGTACTTTGAGAGTCAGGGATTTTAAAATTTTAGGAAATTTGATTTTCCTGCACAAAGGTATGGCCTCTTTGATTTTGACCATCAGATGATGATAATGTCGTAAAATCATGATAATTTGCATTCAAGTGACCTTTGGATGCTAAAATATCATGAAATCATGACAATTTACCTTGACGTGGCCTTTGGACGCTAAAATATCACAAAAACTTGATAATTTACCTTGAGGTGGCCTTTGGACATCAAAATATCGTGAAAACTTGACATTTTTTCCTTGAAGTGGCCTTTGGATGTTGAAATATAGTGAAATCATGATATTTTTCCTTGAAGTGGTCTTTGGATGCTGAAATGTCATGAAATCACAATAATTTGCCTTGAGGTGGCCTTTGAAAATAAATAAGAACATATTTACATATAATACATGCAAAGTGGAGAGAAACCTTTTACTTGTAGTACAGCTTCAGATGGAAGCCATTGACGAGGATGGGCTAGACCTGGCCCTTTTTGTTTCTTAGCTGGAAGGAGTTCTATTATTTTTCTTAGATTACCTCAAAGGGTCCCTCCCATAATGTATCGAATTTCTAGTGGTTTTCAAGTTTTGCTTTCCTTTTGTTCCACCTTAGAACCAAGTCTCCTACCTTGAAATTTCTAAGGGTAGCCTTTTTGTCAAACCACTTCTTCATGGTGACCATATGTTTTTGATAATGGTTTTAGGCTTGTTCTTTCTATTCTTATAATTGTAGGAGTTGGATCAACCTATTTTCCATTGGCTCTACCTCTTTTATCTCAGTTTGATTGAGCAACTTTAAATCTGGTATTTCCATGTGTATCAGGAGAATTGCTTATTTACCATAGAATAAATAGTAGGGGGAGATGTTTATATATTTTTTGATAGTTATATTATCAAACCATAATGCTTGATTGATTAGAGTGCCAACTTCTCTTATTGTCCTTCAAAGTTCACTTTAATATTCAAAGTAAGTTTTTATTCATCAATTTGGCTAATCCATTTTCCTATGGGTAGTAATTTGAGGATGTCTTCAAGTAGATCCCATATTTGCATGCAAGGTCAATAATTTTGAAACCTATAAAATATGTGCCATTTTCTGTGACCAATGCATCTAGGATACTAAATATTGTAATCAAACTCTCCATGAATTCCATCACAACTTTCTGGTCCACATTTTTAGTGGGTACAATCTCAACCCACTTAGTGAAATAATAGTGGTTATGATGTATTTATGTCCAACGGACGAGGTGGGTTACATTACTCTGATGAAATATAACCCCCATTGTTGAAAAGTCTCTTCAACCTAAATGGATTTCAAAGGCATTAAAGAATTTCTATTTATCCCAATGTATCTCTGGCACTTTTTATAGTTTTTTTTCACTCTAAAGGTATCTGAGAAAATGGTTGTCCAATAGTACCCAATTCTAATGATTGTTAAATTTTTGGTTCTTCCTGAGTAGCATCCTCATTATGGGCCTCCATGGAATTCATTCAAGATATTCTGATCATCCTTTATACATCGAAGCAATACTCCATACAATTTTTTTTCATACAACCCTTTAGGTAATAGGGTGTATTTCAATACCTAGATATTGTATCTCATTCTCTATGAAGCATTAAAACTTGTTAGGAACTTTTTATTCTGGAAGTACCTGATCAATTCATTGGCCTAGTCAAGTTCATCCAAGGGTTGATCATTTGAGGCTGCTTCTTGAGTTTGGCAAGCTACACATTCTGATGAGGTTTGCTTGGTGAGTTCTTTACATAGTGCTCTACCTCTTACTAGCTTGGTTGGATGGATATCAACATCATATTCTTGTATCTTTGATATATAACTAGCTCTTTTATCGATAAGTTCCCCCTGTATGATGAAATTCCTAACATCAGGGTGGACCACATACACAACGGTCCTACTCTGTGAAAGAAAATGCTTGAATTTTTTTAAAGACTTCATTATCACATAAACCTATTTTTGATGAAGTTGTACCTCTATTCGTGTTCCTCAATAGTCTATATTAGGAATGCTATGGGTATTTCTTCATTGTTAGGCCCTTTCTGAGTGAGTACTATGGTGTAGCTCTCTTGTTCACCTACAAAATACAAGATGAAACCTCTAGAATAGTATAGATTCACTAAGATGGGAGCTTGGGCTATCTTTTCCTTTATTTGTTAGAATACCTATTTCCTTAAGTCTTTTTACTTGAATTCAACATCCTTTTCTAGAAATTTTTTCATGGGTTTGAAAAATTGCATAAAATATACTATGAATATGCGTACAAATTTGATTTAGCTGAAGAAGGATTGCAAGCCTTTTTTGTTCGGCGGTAGGGGGAGTTCCAATAATGCTTTCACTCTATTAGGATCTATAGATAACCCAACCTTGGAAATGATGTGGCCTAGTAATATTCCCTCTTCCATAGTAAAAATAGTTTTGTTTGGATATAATGAGATGCCAAACTATCTATATTTCTTGAAAATGCTTTTGTGATGATCAATGTGGTCTTCCTTTTGATGAGAGAACAATGTCATATCATCTAGGTATATCACTATAATCATTTTTATGAGTTCACAAAAGACCACATCCATTGCTCTTTGAAAATTTTCCCTAGCATTGGATAATCCAAAAGGTATCCTTTGATAAGCAAACGTGCCCCACTTGGTGGAAATACAATTTTGAATTGGTTTTCATCTTTGATCCAGACCTATTATATCTAGAAAACCCATCCAAGAGTGAGAATATTTCTGCTCCTACTACTATATGCAAAGTCTGGATGATATGTGGGAGAGGATAATGGTATTTTCATGAAGGCCTTATTTATATATCGAAAGTCAACACACAACCTAATATCTTCATTATTTTTTTCAACTGGAACCAAGTTAGCTACCCAAGTAGAATGCTTTATAGGGTAGACAATCTTAGCTTTGAGTAATTTGAGCAATTCTTGTTTTATTAAAGCTTATATCTTAGGATTCACTGACCTTTGCTTTTGTCAAAAAGGTTTCACACTTTCTTTGAGTTTGATTGTATGCTGGATAGTCTCCTTGGAGTAGAATTTAAGATCACCATAAGTCTAAATGATGATGTCAGGAAATTCCTTACACAACCCTAAAATTTGGTCTACTTATTCCTCTATAGTTTTTACCCCTACTTTAAAGAATTTATCTAATCCTAATTAAGCCTATTTGTATCTATGCTTGTCAAATTTCATTTTATGGCTAGTTGACCTGTCATTATTATCAAACAAGATTTCACGAGTGATTAATCATTTTGGGATATGGTTATTATTCAATTGGATCATACTTGCATCTTCTTCATATTTAGACACTATAATTCAAGCATTTCATTTCATGAATGAGTAATTCTACTATTTGTTCATAATTTTTCAAAACCTACCAAAAGGTATCTCTGTCTAGCATGGAGCGCCTGTAGATCAGTCTAACTGTATTAGACTTTTGGATGACGTTTCTAATAGGATAAAAATTTGCACCTAATGAGGCTAAAAAATCTGCGTTGAGTGTTCTTTTCTCTTGGAATTGCTTTGAAGTTTAAATATTAAAAGGGTTCTAGCAAGTCCAAAAATTTATTTCTATAAGCCTTAAGGTAATTTTGTTTACTTAGACATTTCTTAGTGACCTAATTTACTATTAGTTCATAGTATCTAAATATCTAAAGTTGTTTGATATCGAGATTTTTAGATTTATTGAGGCCTAAGAAAAGTGCTTCATATTTTGATGTATTTTTAGTGCAACTCTAGGTTAACTGATAAGAAAAACTTTCTCTTCTCATGTTGGAGAGATTAAAACAATACCTGCTCCAACTCCATTCTTGCATCTAACACCATCGAATAAAAGTTTCCCTAGTTGATCGGTCGGTGGGTCTACCTAACAGAGATGAGTGAAGTTGCTTTTCTTAGGTTTTACAATTGTGTAGCTCCCCATATTTGTTTCAATCATGGCATTGAAGTCTTGGATAGAGAATTAGTCTTCTTCTTGTAGCACGTTTAGAGTTTCATCCATCAAGTTTAAGTCTCCCAGTTATTTGGTCATAATATTTACTGTAGTGGCTTGTTTACCCTCCTCTTCAAGATTTTCTATGTAGAAAGTTGAAGGTTTCTCATTAAATATTTTTACTCTTTTTCCATTGAATGGAATTTCTAGGTGTGAGAAATCTAATGATAAATTTCCTCCTATTTTGGTGGTGAATTCGTTGGAGAGACACATACCAAAATAAGATTCTAGATACACTACCACTATCTCTTGTATAACTATGAGTTGAGGAAATATGTGTAGAACTATTTGAATATCTTTAACTACCCTTATGGTTTTGATAGGGGTTTTATCCAATTGCAAGACACCATGATTGTTCCTTGTGTATTCCATTCCAATGATGTCACATACAAATTTGGGTATCATGGTGGTTGCAACGAAGTCTATCATACAGTTATGTACCACCCACCCTTCCATTTGAAGAGACATATAGAATGAAGGAGGTATGTTTTTCCTGAAGCAGATGTTAGGCTATCCTGTGCAAAATCCAAATAAGCTAGGGATATATTTTTGTTTTTCATAGATCACAAGGAATCTTGCAATAAATTAATCTATCTTGGAAACTACAAAGCTTCATACATAGTTGCTTTGAAAGGAGTTTTATTCATATCCTCGACTATGTTGAATGGGAGGGGTTTGACACTTTTCTCTTTTACAATTGTATCATACTTATTCATGTATCCCTGAGCAGAATTTATTATTTTATGCTTAGTCATTGAGGGATATCTCAAATTATCTCTTGCTTGTTCTTGCATCTCTACTTTCTTTTTTTGAGGTATTTCTTTATGAGTTTTTACTCCTTTCTAACCTGAAATCTAGGGAGCTATCTTGTAGGAGGTTATTTTATCAACTGGGTTCCTTATATGTGAAGGTACTTTCAAGGGGTTAAGCTCTTGGGGATCAACCTACAAGGGTTTCTTTCCTAATATGGTTAGAATAACCATTTGTTCAACCGAGGGCATCATGAATTTTTGATTTTCTTCCCTGATCGTATTAATATGACACTTTAGTTTTTTTCTTAGCTTTTTCAATAGCTATATTCTAGACATGATGTTGATGGATCATACATGATTTTTCTCCATGTGGATCGTTACATGTAGAACACAAGAAGTTTGAATCTATTGAAGTGTTAGTGGGTTCTCTATCTTCATTGGCATAAACCACATTAGGTTTGTCATGGTTTCTATCACTTGCGACAGCTTGATCTATTTTTACTTGTAAAACCTCCTTGGGTGGAATTTTATTTCTACTTCCCTTATTTCCATTGAGGTCATATTATTCATTAGAGTTTTCAAGGATGCTTGCAGATCTTTTAGAGTTGCAATTTGAGGATCTGGATTCAATGAAATTGTCTCCATAGGAAGTGTAGGAATGGTAGGAAGCATTGGATGAGTGAGAGGTGCTCATATTATGGGGATATTAGGCTACCCAATCCATTTAGGGAGGTTTGAATTAGAAGTGGAATATGGAGTTAGGAAAGAAATATTTGATGCTTACGATATATCCAAGAAGATAGACATTATCATATTTGTAGGGAATATTCAAATAGAGATTAGATCTCTTTTCAATTTTTGAGATTCTTGGAAAATATCTAGGAAATTAAATACTAGGGATTTATTGATAGCCATACTTATGTTTGAATTGAAAGCCCTTAAATAATAATACATTGAGTGTTCATTTTTTGGCCTCAAAACGTTAGGTACTCTCTACTAAGTTAGACTAAATCTGATGTTAAAGTTGACTATCTCCTCTTGAGGGTGCTTCTGGATGATGGTAAACTAATTTAATAGGGATAACGGGTCAATATGTTCATTGAAATCTTCCACTAATTTATTGCCAAGTTGGGCACCGATATATATATAGTTTGGTTACCAAGGGAGTTGTATCAATAGAGCATTTTTCATTTCAAGTAAATGACTAGCAGTATTATAATAACATCCTCCTCAGTGATGTTATGTATCATAGTAAGTGCGACTACATCTTGGTAGTGTTCATAGGTCATATTTCTAGTATCATCATACTGGGGTAATGCTTTCTAGGCCACTGCTAGAATCGACTGATAAGCTACCAAATTTAGGGGACCTGTATGGTTCCATAAAGGGTAAGGTAGATTTGGATGATTTACAATCATTGCAACTATGGTTATACCAAATATTATGGGTATATAAACAGTTGGAGTTAACGTTCCACTAGAAACAATATTAGGGAAGGCTGTAGGAGAAAGCTTTGCGTATCTTGTATTAATAATAGATGAAAAAGTGGTTGTAGCAACTAAAATAGGATTAAATCTGAGGCTACCAAGGTGTAATTCAAATAACTCAATGGGTTCTTCAAATTTTTTTTCTTTAGATCTGGTTATCATAAAAAATGGTATTCAACCAGAAAGTAGATAAAGGCTTTCTTAGGGTTCCTTTCTTAGGTGGAGTCATCATTTGATTCATAAAAAAATTGAATAGGGAAAAGGTAATCACTAGAAATTTGATATGTATATATTGTGGGAGTGTGTCCCACCAAGCGTGCCAAAAATTGTTGGTGTAAAATCTACCTTTGGTTATATTTACACACAAGAGTTTGCCAACATTGAAATATCATGTTCAAAATTGTGTTTACTCGGTTCAATCTCCAGAGGAGGCTAGTTCCTTGATTTTTAGGAAAAAGGGATGGAGAATGAAATGCATAAAGAGAGGGAAATATAGTTATTTCTAGGAACGTTTAAATGGTGCAGATTAGATAATAACAAAAAAATTTCTAGTATTTTATAAAAAGGTATTATTTAAACCATCAAAATAGATTAACTAATCCTCTAGTGCAGATTTGATCAAACATAAGCCTATTGGAACTATTAATTTAAAATTTAAGAGAAAATTGAACATAGAAACTGAGAATGATAATTAAAGCAGTTTTTATTCAACCTAACTTTATACATCTATTAACAACCCATATATACTTGATAAAAATACTAGTGAGCCAAAAACCAAAATGGATAACCTTTATCTACTTTAAGAAGTCTGTGTACATTGCCTTGTAAACATCCAATAGTCAACCTTTTTTTTGGGTCGCTCATCCTATATATATATATATATATTTTACATAAAAGAAAAAATAAAAGCTATTACTACAATATGCCCGTAGGCTCATTATGGTAGAGTCATAGTTGAGAGAGCATGAGAATTCAACTGGAAATGGTTGGGATATTCTTGTTACTGCAATCCACACTTATCTTCCTAGCGGTGTCATGGCCCGACTATCTTTCACTACTCTTCTTCGGGTTCAAAATGTCATGTCATCACAAATTTTTCCTTGGACTTGACCTTTGGGTTCAAAACTATCATGCCATCATGAATTTTTCCCTTCATTTATCCTTCAGGTCCAAAACTACCGTGCCATCATGAATTTTTCCTTTCATTTTACCTTCAGGCTCAAAATTTTCACATCGTCACGAATTTTCCTTGGAATTGTTGAGTGGTAATTTTACACAATTGTAAAACTACACTCACCTTAGGATTTTGATCACAAAACCCTCTCTTGTGAAGAAATTAAAATAAAAAAATTCTCCAAGGTTTCACTATATAAGCATTGCACATGTGTATTAGTAATCTCAATGAAGATATATCAAATAAGTGCTAGAAACAGAGGACCAAAAAAATGAGCGAGAGGGCAGCGAAGAGCAGGAGAGCAACGGAGAGCGAAAGAAGGCCTGGATGCCTGACTCGGGGATCCACCTTCTAGGACTCTAGCTCAGGCGGTCTAGAGTTCGATCCTTCAAAGGAAGGAGAAATTCCTCCTCGTCAAGAAAAACCCCCCAACAAAGGTGTTGTTCCACCTTTCTAGGGCTCGTACACCCAGGCGGTCTCAAAGGAGTCAACCTCCCTAACCCCATCTCAACCCCTGATCCCATATGGTTCCAATATGGTGATCCCAGGAAGCTTGATGAATAGTTACATCGATCTGGAAATGTTCACCCTCATTGGCAAGTTTATTGGGGGCAGACCAGACATGGAGACGATCCAAAAATGGGCCTGTGGCAAATGACGAACTAGTGGCAACATGCAAATAGTGGCCCTATCTCAAGGTTTTTTTGTGATCAGGCTAAATAATGTAGAAGATTCCTGCAACATACTTTCTAGTGGACCCAGGTTCCTGGGTAGATGAAGCCTATTCATCCGTAGATGGGGAGAGGATTTCAATCCTGAAACTCATAACATCAATGTGGTGCCTATCTGGGTTTGACTTCCAAACTTGCCTTTCCAATGATGGCATGAGGACATCTTGAGAGGAATTTCCCACACCATCAGTGAACTCATCATTGTATATTCCTCCACCAAGGTACGCTCAAAAATGGTTCATGCACGTATTTGTGTGAATGCAAAACTTGAAATTGAACTTCCCTCATTTGTTAATCTCTTCAAATATTTGACCCTTTTAAAAAAACCTCTTGAATATGAAAACAAACCTTCATTTTGCTCCATCTACAACACTCAATGCCATTTGAATCACCAATGCCCCCAGACTCGGGCCATGAAATACACCTCGCATGTTTCAGGCAAAAGATGCAAAAAAACAAATGGATCCAAGCAAGATGGTGAATCATGAATCCAAAGAGAGGATCCCCATAAAGCTTTCCCAAAAATCCAAGGTAATGGAGAAGTGGGTCAAGAAGGAATATCATATGAAAACCCCCATCCCCAAGAAGTGATCCTTATCCCCGCCACCACCATCGGACCTCCCCCAAATCCTCCTAAGGTTGCAGTAGCTAACAGAGACTCCCAAAATCCCATCCTCTAGGAAATTGAGAACTCCCAACCCCCTCAATTTCTATCTGGTAATTATAGCCCAAAGAAGACTAGGAGTAAAACATAGGCTGTGAACATCGAAAGTGAGAAAAATAGAGGGTGACCTTCTACCAATGACAAGTGAATCAAAGCAACCAAATATGACATAGCAAATGGTTCCCAATGGACCTTATTCGTTGACACCACCGATCCCCTGAAGGAAGATTCCAAAGGCTCCAAACCCCCCTTCCAATAGGTGAAGGGAGGCAAAAAACCTCACAAATCTACTAGATGAAGATCCTCTCCTAGAATGTGAGAGGTCTTAATAGTGTAGCCAAGCTAAGACTTGCTGCTAATATTCAAAAGGAATCCAAACCATCTATATTCATCATGCAAGAAACCAAAAGTGATGAGAGATCCTCCAAAAAAACTACTAGGATCATCTGACATCACGGTGAAGCCCTATACAGTCCTACCCAAGGTTCCTGCAAAGTACTGATGTGCCTATGGGATCTATCTCAAGTGGAAGGTAGACTTCTATCCTCCTCCATCAGAGTTATCAACATTCTTTTTCATTGTATTTCCAATAATCAGTCTTGGATCATGTCCAACTTGTACGCTCCAAACTCTCCCCTAGAGAGAGATGACTTCTGGAAGACTCTCACCCTGATGAAGGAATCCTTTAGCACCATCCCTTAGATTGTTGGAGGGAATTTCAATAGCCCTATGTTACCAATAGAGAAATAAGGAGGATTGGATGCCACCCATCTCACCACTGAATATTTCAAGGACTTTGTTGATACTAACAAACTTATTGACATTCCACTCAAAGGAACACTCTACACTTGGAGCAAAAAAAGAATTGGAGGTGGACTAATCCAGGTCAAATTGGATAGGTTCCTGATTTCCCAGGAAGCCATTCCATTTTTTGGTGATGCGTCCCTCTCAGCACTAACCAAAATAGGATCGAACCACAATCCCATCCTCTTTGAGGTGGGTAAACCCCCTTCCTTCTAAACCCCATTTCGGTTCAAATACATGTGGCTCAATCACAAGGGCATTCGAGGGAAGGTGGGCCAATGGTGGAATCAACAAGTCAGGGGATCACCTATATCTCAGGTGACACAGAATCTCAAGTTCACCAAAGACAAATTACAGATTTGGAACAAAGAAATTTTTGGTAACATTTTTGTCTGAAAGAAGGCACTTTTAGATTAGCTCCAAGCCATTGAGAGGATAATTGAAGTAGGAGACTCTAGGGTTGCAATAAAGGAAGAGGAAAGGAACCTGCTTGCTGAATTTCATAACATCCTGGCCAGGAAGGAAACCTTCTGGAGACAGAAATCCAGGGAACTATGGATCAAAGAAGGAGACTCTAACACTAGGTTTTTCCATGTTTCAACAATGAGGCACAGGGGATCCAACAAAATTAGCAAGATCAATCACAGTGAAGGATCAAATACTAAAGATATCTATGAAATTAGATCTGAGGCCATCACCTTCTTCCAAAAACTCCTAGGATCCCTCCTGAAAAGCTCTACTCGGGAAAAATCTGCTCTCTTGGGAAACATTCCTAGCTTGGTTTCTCGAGAGGCCAATTCCTCCCTCCTCAAACCCTTTTTAGATGAGTAAATCAAGGATGCGATGTTCTCCATGCAACCCAATAAATCCCCTGGGTTGAATGGGTTCCCACCCTGTTTCTACCAAGATTTCTGAGATATTGTAGGATCAGATGTCTATGCAGCTATCCAGGATCTGCAATCTTGGACCATTCCCTGGGCTGTCAACTCTACATTCATTGCACTGATTCCAAAATCCCTAGATTATCGATCCATGGTAGACTTCCATCCCATAAGCCTATGCAATGTCCTATATAAAATTCTCACCAAAGCAATGGCGTCTAGAATGAAGCCCATCCTCCCCTCCATCATTGACCCTTGTCAAGGAAGCTTGGTCAAAGGTAGGAACATTCTAGATGGAGTCATTACGGTTCATGAAACCCCTCATTCTACTTTCCATAGCAAAAAAGTAGGCCTCCTCCTCAAGCTTGACATGACTAAAGATTTCGTGTTGATTGGGATTTTATCCAAGATGTTCTTCTAAAATTTGGTTTCCATCCCAAGTGGGTCTAGCTGATCCACAATTGCTTCTCCTCTATGTGGTTTTTGGTATTGGTCAATGGGTCCCCCGCTGGTTTCTTCCCTAGCGTTAGAGGCCTCCACTAAGGGGATCCTCTATCCCCTCTTTTGTTCATCATTCTAGCAGAATCCCTTGGTAGATCCCTATCAGCGGCCAGAGTGGTAGGGAAAATTACAGGCATCCAAGTGGTATCCAAATCCACTCCCATCACTCATCATCAATTCTTCGATGACACCATCCTCTCAACACAAGCATCTATCATCCAAGCTAGAACCATCAAGCACATTCTTTCCCTCTACAAAAAAGTGGTAGGGCAACAGGTTAACTTCTCCAAAAGTAAGCTCTTCTTTGTGCACACCCCCTTGAGTGTCAGACCAAAATTGGGTGGATTCTTGGTTTCTCTATAGGATCCCTCCCATCCTCCTATTTGGGGCTTCCTTTATTCTAGAGAATGTCGAAAGAGCATGTGGAACAATGTCCTGGAAAGATTTTAGCGGAAGCTAGTAGCTTGGAAAGGTAAAATTCTGTCCCAAGAGGCGAAGGCCACCCTCTCAAGATCCACCCTTCAAAGCATTCCCATTTACTTCATGTCAATTTTCACACTCCCCAAGTCAGTTTGCAAACAAATTGAACACATCCAAAAAATATTCCTATGGTCAGGATCCGAAGACAAATCTAGGATTCCCCTAGTGGCATGGGACACCGTCTGTAGAAGTAAACAGTAGGGGGGCCTTGGCTACATAAACCTGTCCAAAATGAATATAGCCTTGTTGGGAAAAAAAACTTGGAGGATCATCTCTAAAGACCCAGCTGAGTGGATCCAATTGGTGTCAAAGAAATATATGGGCAACCGCTCCTTCCTTGACTCAGTCAACCACCCCAATGGCTCAGCATTTTGGAAAGTAGTGATCCACACAAAAATGCTAGTTCAAAAAGGTTTTCGATGGATTCTCAAGGATGGACGCAACATTGAATTTTGGAGTGACAGATGGCTAACAGATGAACCCTTGGGTGACAGGGTAGATCTTTCAAGGCTACAAGCGATTTTTGATATAAGCAGGGGAAGGAAGGTGTCTAATTTCATTGAATGGGAGGGTGGCCAACCTCGATGGAGGATCCTCTATGGTAGTAGCCATGAGATTTATTCCCTTAATCTCATGCTTCAAGTGACCCCTATTCCCTCTGAACGAAGGGCTGATAAACCCACTTGGGCTGGGTCGAAAAAGGGCATTTTCACTTTCAAGTCTGCTTACTCCCTTATCATCCCTCACCCTATACATCCTCCCATGTTGTTTGGAAAAATCACCTCATACCAAAAATTGCTTTCTTTTCTTGGCTAGCCTTCCAAAACAAAGCTCTTACCACCAAGAACCTCCTTAAAAGAGGCATTCCCCTTCCTAACAGATGCTTCCTATGCCAAGCCAATTGGGAATCCACCGATCACCTCTTTCTCCATTGTGACTTCACCTTGGCTATGTTTAGCTTCATCCTCTCTACCTTTCAGATCCAATGGGCTCCCCCAAGTCCTTGTGCGAAGTTTTCCTCCAATGGCCCCAACCTTTTTTTAACCATAAGCTCCAGTTCATCTGGGACATATGCCTTCACCACTTGGTCTGGAAAGTCTATCTTGAGCATAATAGCAGAGTATTTAGGACTTCTATCTGAGATCCTCCCTCGATCACCACTATAGACCTTTCCTTCGCTTCTGAGAATGCCGACCTCATTCATTACTCCAGTCCTCTTTTGATGTCCTGGGAAGGCCTTATCCTCAATTTTCTTAATATCTCGAGCGAACCCTCCCTGGAGACATCCCTGCCTCACCCCCGGGCTCTTACTCGATGGAATCCTCCCCCTAGGATTAGATCAAGCTAAATTTTGATGGGACATCCAAAGGAAACCCTAGAGTAGTGTGTGCTGGAGGTGCTATCAGGGACCATCAAGGAGTGGTTTTACTTGCTTTCTCTGAAGATTTGGGTCATCAGACCAATCATGTTGCAGAAGCCAGAGCCCTCTAGAGAGGACTAGTTTTCATCAAGGAGGATCCTCGAGTAGTCATCATTGAAGGCGACTCCATGAACATCATCAATTATTTGACTAAGTCTGAGACCTCTATATGGCAGGTTTTCAACACCATCCAGGAAGCCCGATGAATTCTCCAAAGTAAGACCCATAGATGCAAACACATCTTCAGGGAAGGGAATTCACTAGCTGACCTCCTGGCCAATAGAGGATCCTCCTCCTGCAATCTCACCATTTGGTATCACAAGATCCCATAAGATATCTCTAACGTGGTAGCATCAGATCAAAAAAGGTTTAATGACCCGTGTAAGATCCTCAAGCAATACCACGTCAGTCAATTTCTTCCAGCAAATCGGGCCTCCTTTGTCCTTATCAACATCGAATCATCTGCCTCCAAAAAATCAAGGAGCACATGGGAGGATCTGCAGGTGGTCAGGAGGATCCCAAGGAAAACTAAATTCGATGGTGAGTCCTGAAATTCTACTCGATTCAAGGTTTTTGATTCTGCTGTGTTTTTTCTGGAAATGTTGGTTGGGATTTACTGATGTTGGGATTGTGGTTAAGATATTTTTTGTAAATTGGTTTGAGACTAGCTATTCAGTCTCAATATTGCGGCCTTAAAGGTGTTCCTTTTTTTGTAATAAGGTTTTGGGATCTTCTTAAAAAACCTGCCATGTATATATTGCTACTTAACAAAAAAAAAAAGTGTTAGAAGCACATTAGTGATTACAAGTAACTGTTAAAAAGGGCTATGTGTTGGTTTATTTTACCATGCTATATTAATGGTTGTTCGTGAAACTTAAATACAAATATAAATTTATCCTCATATGACCATGATGTAGTACCTTAATTCCTTTTATCTTGGAGGATTTTAGGTAAATTTTATCTTCCTTTATTTAAGTAGTTTTCAAACAAGTTTTATCTTGCATTAAATCCTACTTTAAGCATGAAGTAGAAGATTAAAACCTATCTTTAAACATGAATTTCAAATGATGAAATAATTCCTTTTATGTTGCTTTAAACCTCAAGATGGAATAATCTGGATGACCCACTTTGTAGCTATAGTAGCCTTTGATATAATAAATAAATTATCCCTCTTTGATGAAATTAATTTTCATAAAGAAAATAATTTATTGCTTTAAAATAATGACCTTAAAATGTTATCATAAATTATTACTCTCTAATGAAATCATAATTTTCATAAAGAGGAAATAATTTAATGCTTTAAAACAATAGCCTTTGATGTAGTGTATAAATTGCCTCTTTTAGTGAAATCAAAATTTTCATAAAGAAAAAGTACTTTATTGATCTAAAAATGATGGCTTGTGGAATGCCATTAAAATTTACCCCCCTTTAATGAAATAAAAATTTTCAAAAGGGAAGTTCATTTATTATTGCAAAAAATATAAAGCTGAAAAAATCTAGTTTGCCTCCAAAATGTAAAAAAAATAAAATTTTAAAATTATAAAAATCCTTATAAAACAGTAATTTTCAATGATTTTTATAAAATCGAAATAGTTTCGAAATGAGTTCGAATTTATTTTGGATGAAATATTGTAACTCATTCTTCACACCCATGTATTTATTTTTGTCATTTTATTTTTATTTTTATTTTATTTTAGTCATCGAAGTTTAAAAAAATTTGCAAAATGAAGGGTTAGAAAAATAAAAATAAAATTCTAGAAAATGGACCAAAAAGCTAAAAATGTTAAAACACACTATAATAAGTATGATGCCATCATATTCCTGTAAAACCAAATATGTGATACATTCATACATGCAACCTAGTTTACCCGAATATGCATTTGCACAACTCACAATAACCTAGGTGCAAGTTTATAAGGACTGAAAATGGATTTCAAGTTTTAAAAATTCTATGATGCAACCTTAAAATACATTAAACATCATTTAAATATTAAATATTCTATGATGCAATCTTAAAATACATTAAACATAATTTATAAGCCTAAAACATGAAACGTAGAGATAAACATTTAAAACAAACATGCAAAAATAAACTTATTCTTTCTTGCTAATGGGATGTAAATTTCTGAAATCTGCATTAAAATAATATTCTAATTTACAAAAAAAGATTTTTAGCTCTCTTCCCAAAAACTGCAGCATCTGGCCTCTCCAAGAAGATGTAACCTCTTCTCTATCCTTTGATGTTGTACTTAAAACTTGCATAAAACTTTTCATTTACATATTCATCCTTCATTTAGTTTCCTTTGGCTTTTAGTTTTCATCGTTTGATGTGATTTCCAACATTTCATATGCATTTTGAAATGCCTTCTTGTTTCTTTTGGCTCATGTTTTATCTTTATTTTAGTGCCCGAGTCTATTTCCCTTTAATTATATTCCTTCTATCATGGGAGTGGCCGTTACAATCTTCATGTGCATTTATCATAGATCAAACATTGAGAATCTAAACTTTGTAATACTATACACCCTATAAATCTTTTTGTAAAATTTAGAGGATAACCCATTATTAGACAAAACATATTTACGAGGCTTCCTTGGAGAATTTGGAGATCAATAGAAGACAAAATATTTTTGTCCTACAATATCTCGATCACATTTCTGCATGTTCAACCTTGAATGCTCATGTGATCTGCACTGGCCATTGCATACTTCCAAGTGGGAACATTATGTAATGTTCGTTGAATGGGACTATTATATTCTCTATGTGACATTGAAAACACCTAGACCTATTTCATCGATTGAGGTAGTAAAAATTATCTGCCTTCTCAAACTACACTAGACTACCACTCTACCAACTATGTAATGTCTATTACTGTATTTGTCGTTGCTCAGGTATGCTTCACCAAACTTTCACTGCTCCCTCGTATAAACTAGTGAGTCACATATCTACATGCTACCACTAAAACCTCCAAGATGAAAATTAAATAAAATTTACCTTCTAGTTGTGCGTGTCTGATATACCTTACGAGATGATCCCTCCACCAACTCATGCCACATCATTCACCTGTTGGCTACATCGACTCTGGTATTCTATGACATGGGTACAAATATGGATGAAGGCCCATTGAAAGAAAGACCCATCCCTTTGTGCTTTCTCTAACGAGAGGAAACTAATTTGCTCGTCTAACTAACTCCCTTCCTTTTATACATAGTCAATGTCTAGTTGGGATTGTGTGGATTACCATCATGAAACAAAACTTCTTCTTCCACTATGTATAACAACATTTCTTGATACTAAATCCCCCTATGAGATCTTCTCTTTGATGGTGACCTTCAACTCCTTTCCCTCGGCATCAGATCCTCCTTACTCGACATCATATGACCTTCTATTCTGAAATTGTACGATGTGCTAGGCCATGTAATCCATTGGTCTATACTCCCATGGTCTGGTAGGTCCACAAGCTTCACTTCGGTGCTCTTTAGTTGACGTGAATCCCTTGTTACTATTTTTTATCAACAAATGCTACCCATTATGTGACTGTAATTGTCATGCATATTTATGATCCAACATAGATAACACTTCATCCATGTAGACCCATTTTATTGTGTCCTCAATTGCTTACTTATTTGATTGGTTGATGATATTCGCGTTCAAATTCTGGCATCATCATATGGTCCACATGATAATCTACTGGTTTACCTAAAATATATTTATCATCAAACAATAAACTCGTATCTGTTCATAAGGGAAAAATTGATGGAATTCAAGGTTCATCATTTGTCTCACCGTGTTGAGGGCTTTATCTACATCCAACTATCCCGGTCAATTTATTATCTATGGTAGTGCCTTCTCATTGCCATCTCTAGTGATGAACTGCATCTCCATACCTTGCATCACTCGGTCGTTCTTCCATGTTGAGTATCTGGATGTCCAAGTTGAATGCCCTGGGTCCCATTTCAACTCACTCACCGATGGTCATATTTGAAATCCACATATACCCTATGGGGTCCATGCCAGATAGCTTCTACTAGGTCCATGTGTATCCTAGTCATCCTGCATGATCACCATCGTCTAATCATTTTCATCTTCATAACGTGCCACCTCCGTTGTCCAAATCTACTGAATACCATGTCAACTCAGCTTAGCCTTCACATCATGTTCATCGGTCACACTAGATCCCACATGTGTCCTTGCTTGTTAGCCTACACACCATAGCACTAGAAGATTCAAAACCCAAAATTTTAATAAATTCAAACTTTAAATGAAAGTTTATGGTTTGAATATATTTGCATGATACTACTTTTCTAACAAATGAAACTTCTTTTTTATTTTTATATATTTTTTATTTTGGTTATATATTATTATATAATATATAAATATACACATATATATCATATATATGAATATAAAAAATATATACTTATTTATTTATTTTCTTTTATTTACACATACTATATGTGGACATATAATATGTACAAATTTATATTTTATTTTCTTTTGTTTTATTATTATTTGAAACATACACATGAAAGAAAACACAAAATTTAACAACAAAATCGCTAACAATAAACTTGACGATAAATATCATTAGCAACAAATTGACGATAAAAAATCATTGATAACAAATTGACAATAAAAATAATTGACATTAAATTGATGATAAAAATTATCGACAACAAATTGATGATAAAAATTATCAGCAACAAATTGACGATAAAAATCATCGACAACAAATTGACGAAAAAAATCATCAACAAAAAATTGACGATAAAACTACAAACCCAAAACAAAGTAAAACATTAGACACTTAAAACAAAATGCGAATACCCAAATACCAAAACAAAAGGTAGGTCCTCAATTTTTGGGTGAGTTGTGTGATAGTCAAAAAAATGGTGACTCTGCTGGGAATGCTCCTGAGCATTTCGGGTGAAGAACCCAACTTGAAATGAGAACACACAAGATCAGTGAAACACAAATTATTTAGCAATATCCCAAGAAGATAGGGGTAAATATATTTGAATAGAAATAATTAATCCATCTACCTTTGCTCAGTGTGTGAAATAGTGATTCATTTTGTATCTCTAAAAATCCTCCAAATTCCATCATCCCTTTTGCATTAAGCTATGAAGTAGAACTCATAAAATGAAATTTTTTATAGATAGAGTCCCACTACCAATAAAGCATCTATAGACCTAGTGGGGTATATCTAACTCACCCCTGTGTTTGCTTAATGCTTTGAAAAACATTTTCTTTTACCTGAGTTGTGTCTAGACAGAGCCCTATTGTCGATCAATCATCCATAGTCCCAGCAGAGTTTATCTAGATCTTGTGACTGATTTGATCAAGCTTTTCAATACCCATTTTCCTCTTTTTTTTTTCAAAAAGAAAAAATTTGCAAAGTTTCAAGCATCACTAGGGTTAGGAAGCCTACAAGTAGAGCGTGTTGGATTTTTTCTTAGGATTGCAAATAAAGATAACTTAATCCTTCATAATTTTTAAAAATATCCATTAATATATTTGAGTTACATGTGGAGCTTTAGATAAATATTTCATTATTCCACTCTCCATCATATTAATACCAAAATTTGAGCATGATCACTAAATAATTCATCCCCCTTTTCTCGGGTTCACCTATTTTCATATTAGATACTTCAACCTGCTAAACAAAGAAATACAAAAATGGGAAAGTGACCATAAGTTAGTGACTGTGAAACGTTACCTCAAAAAATGGGAACAACCCAACGCACAAAACTAAAAATACAAACTAAAACTACACCCAACGAAAAATCAAGGACAAAGCACAAAACATAAAGCAAAAGCCAAAACTATATACAAATGTACAATATGGTATAAGATGATGCAAAGTTTGAGCTATCGCCTTCTTGGGTCCCAAACATGATTAGTGTATCTCAAAAGAAATGTAACATGATACACATGCCAAATTTTATAGATTTCCAACCAAAGTGAAGCTAGGTCAAACCATGCAATAATTTTCATCTTGCTTTGCTCATCCCACCAATTTTATTTAGTTCTATTAGCAATCCCATAGGTGAGCTTCAAATAATTAAATTGATAAGATAATAATTGATATTCAATTCTATCTTATCTATTCCTTACAATGCAAATTTCACAATTCAATTCATGACTTAGAAATAAGTTTTCCTTTTTAAATATGAGATCTTGTAAACAAGAGCCTATTTATAAACAAATTAAAGCCAATTCATTTTTCATATTTGTAGGTCAATCAAATTCACGCAATTACTTGCAAGCATATAGGATATTTAATAAATAAAAATCATCATAAGTTTTTATCCTAGATTCTATAATTAATTTATTATGAACTAAATTTAACACTTCAAGCATATCAATTTATTTTTCATTCAAAAAATTATTCTTATTAGTGGTGTGAGGAGAAACTGACTCAAATTCTTCATCATCCACACATGGCATTTCATCATTGATAGTATTTGAATCCAACAACCCATTAGACAAACCTTCACCTGGATTTCGAATGGTGAAATTCAAAAGGTGAGATTTTACCTTTTGCATATTTCTATTTATCATTACTTGGAGAGGATTTGTAACTTCCTCTTTTCTCTCATGATCTTCATCATCACCTTCTTGTAGCGATTCTTCTTTTTCCATGACTTGTTTTTATTCAAACTAACTTTATGCATCAATTAACAACCCATATATACTTTATAACAATACCGGTGAGCCAAAAACCAAAATCGATAATCTTTATTTGCTTTAAGAATTCTGTGTACATTGCCTTGTAAACATCCAAGAGTCGACCTTTTGTTTGGGTTGCTCATCCTATATATATATATATATATATATATATATATATATTTTTTTTTTTATTTACATAAGAGAAAAACTAAAAGCTATTACTACAATATGCCTGTAGGCTCATTCTAGTAGAGTCAAAGTTGAGAGAGCCTGAGAATTTAACTAGAAATAGTTGGGATATTCTTGTTACTGCAATCCACACTTATCTTCCTAGGGGTGTCATGGCCCAACTATCTTTCACTACTCTTCTTCGGGTTCAAAATGTCATGTCATCACAACTTTTTCCTTTGACTTGGTCTTTGGGTTCAAAATTATCATGCCATATGATGCATTGTTTTTAAGCACATCATTAATTCTCAATGAATTTGTCAATCTAGGGCAGTGTACAAGGCTATCTATGAAAGGAGTGAATAGGGCTATAATTTAAGGTCAATTGGGAGCAGCAAGTCTTTATTGGTGGAACTAATTGTGTGGGGGTTTTTAGGTATATTCTACCTCTAAATTGCATAAATTTAACTTTAATCTAATTGCAATAATGAAAAATAATTGCTGATTACATAAATGAAACCTTAGTTACAGTTGCAAGAATGAAATCTGATTAAATTGTAGAATTAAAACCCTAGTTACAGTTGTAGAATTGGAAACCTAATTACAGTTGTAAAATGAAAGTCTATTTACTCTTGCAATAATGAAAAATAAAATTAAGTCCTATCAATACTTTGTAATAGAAGGTTTTCAATCTTCTGTGCAGGGGTTGATAGCAAAAACAATAATGCAGGAAAATTGCATAAAACTGTAAATTGTTGGAAACAGAAATTACAGTAAATTGAAAAGTTATTGGAAAGCAAAAATATTAATCAGATCTACTGCTAATCACATCATAAAATTATCTTGAATAGAAAATAAATTATTAGGACTAAAATTGATGTTAACTACTACAAAAGAATAAAATTGACAAGTTTCACAACTTATTCTCCTACAGCAAAATCAGAACAAAACCTATATGTTAGCCCTCCTCCTAGGTCTGGAAGTGGCCAGCCTCCTTTTATAGAAGAAGGTATGATTTCCTCTCTCTCTAAATCTTAATCACACTCAAACATAATAGAATGAATACAAAAACTTGTACTTTATTCATTCAAAACATGATTACAAATCTACTGCTAAAACCTGTTATAGAACTGTAATAGTCTCAGTTTTCTTGCTTATTCTCTATCTATATTTTCTCTACTACTATTTATACTATTGTTATTCTTATATCAACCTAGACAGGAGCTATATTTTATATATGCCTAAAATCTAATTACAACAAAAAATATACTTTGCAAATCAATTCCTGTTATTCTGCAGTATTCTCTAGGTTTATCCTAGAAGAAGATATTTTTCATAAATTGTGGCTTTGGAAGAAAAAGACGACAAAGTTAGATGGAAGATATTTTCCTTTAACCTCCTAAGACTTCTTTAGCTTTTTCCACCATCATAAATCAATCAACAGGTCAAAAAGTGCTTTATGTTCTCAATCCGGAGCTAAGTGGCTCAATCCGAAGAGACTGTATTTCTCAATCCAAAGATCTTCGGAATGAAAAACTATGTACTCTTCAATTTATTTTAGCTATATTTCTCAGGTGGATTAGTCCTCAGGATCATATTTCAATATCCTTCATTCCTCTTCATGTGTGAATTCCATGCCTTGCCATTCATTGGTAGTTGGCTAGAATTTTCACAAGAGAACTAGTTTTTGCTGCATAGTAATGATTCTTTGCACTATTTGCTAAATTCAAAAAAATTAATACTTGAGAAACATCAAAATAAGAATAATAAAGTGTTGCTATCAGCCTAAGCATATCCCTTATATAATAGGTCATGGCAAAGAGACATAAAACTACACAAAAATTATAAAAATTAGCATATAATATTCCAAACACATCAATCATGCAAAAAATTAATACACAACATATTAGATCAAATTAATTAGTATATAAAGTAAATCACAAAGTTTTAGGCAAGTTTTAGTTGTTTAAAACATGTTGTGATGGAGGCATTTCCAGGCCTCATTATTTTTCCCCCAACTTATATTAATGCATGTCCTCATGCATTCTGTTGGGCTATAGAATCACATATATCCATATTCAAGTTCCATGATATGTAGAACAAATTTTTGCCTATATAGTGTCCTCTGTTCCCCTGAAGGTTTTTGAGCCAATTTTCAAACTGCTCATCTGGTTGAGGATCCTCTTCAAAATAGTAGGGAACTGGAGTAATGATGGTTGGAGGCATAAATCTGAGACCTACCCAGTTATGCTGCATAATTTCAATAATCGGTATTACCCCTTCTATTCTTGTTCTAGACCATTCCAAATTAATGAGGGAGATAGAGTCCATTTTTTGTAAAGACATGGAAAGTTCTGCCCATCTTTTTCTGCAATGTGATAATGCTAGAACAAATTTGTCATTACAAAATTTTTGGAATTTAGTTACACAGTACCTCAAATTTCTCAAATACATCCTTTTGATATCGTTCCTATCCATCATAAGAAAATGTTGTCTGGTGATAATCAAATGATTTGGATGAATTGCTCTGACTAACAATTCAGCTCTTAATTCAATTTCATTATTTTACCTTTTTTCTTGGTCCCAGTAAAACTAATTTTGTAAGGTAGACATAAAAGATTTCAATTGCATATCTCCTATGCAAATCTGGGGGTGGAAATCTACATCCTCTAGAATGAAAAATCTATGCATAAATAACTCACATAGCAAGTTTTTCTTCTTTGTAGGACTGTTGAAGTAAGCTTCCAAAAACTCTTCAGCTTTTTCCAGTTTATAGGGAGCTAATTCTCATAACCTGCCATATCATATATCTCTCCTTCAGAATGAGACTATAAAACTTGGAAGGTCTTATGAATTAAACCAAAAATTCAACAATTTGACACAGGTCAGTTACTTTTTCATTCAATGCACTAATTCTTGTGTCCTTTGTCTCCAACTATTTTCCTACCAGTTTCAATTTCTCAACCTGTGTGGTAAGATTTTCATATTTGATCATCCAGTTAGCAATGTATGTATTATACTGCTCTAGGGATACAGTATTAGGTGGTCTAATTACAAGTTGAAACATAGGCAATAGTTCCACCTGTACCCCATTTTTTGCCACTTCTACTGGTTGGACATCTGATAGCAATTCTACTTGTATCCCTTTTTCTATAGAAATCTTATTCAAAGGAGCACTTACTTGATTATTTACATTTTTCTATTCAAAATGCTCATGTGCTAGTGTTTCTTGCAAACATAACTAATGTGGCTCTCCACAAATATTCTTTTCTAGGCTCCTGATCGATTCTGGAGCATCTTCGAATTGAGGTGTTGCTTCAGAATGGGAGGGCACTACTTTG
The DNA here is from genome assembly GCA_028583015.1 of Wollemia nobilis. Lineage (NCBI taxonomy): Eukaryota > Viridiplantae > Streptophyta > Pinopsida > Araucariales > Araucariaceae > Wollemia > Wollemia nobilis. The sequence continues at coordinate 734,114 of JAQPPZ010016850.1, read as the reverse complement.
GAATGAGCTCTTGTGTTTTCATCCAAAGATACCTCTATCAAGGGAGAAGAATTATCTACCCTAGATAATCCAAGTAGTAATTGAGCCAACTCTTCCTCATTATATACTATAGTTGACTATTTTTCAAATTGTAACAGTCTGCTCTTCAGTTCCTCCACTTCGTGCTGTAACTCTAAAATTATTTTTTCATGTTTTTTAATGATATTTTTCTTCTCCTCAAACCATATGGTTTGTGTTTTAATCACACTCTTGGATGCTCTCAACTGTTCTAAAATGTCCACATCCTCTTCTTCTGATTTATAATCTGATGTAGATAAATTATCTGCAGTTTGTTGCTCAACCATTATCTCACTTTCTATTTCAACTATCCGGTCCTGTTTAGAAGGTTCCATAAGGTTATCTATGATTGCATCCAAGTTTGCATCAATTTCAAAATTGTCTTGTTCAAACTCTTCCTCAACCAACTATTCAAGAAATTTTTAAAAATCCTCCAAGGTGGTATTTACAGTGGCTGGTTGTATTTATGTGACATCAAGACTACCTTGGTTGTTTTCCTCTTCAATCATTTGTTTTTATGTTTCTTTCAAGTGGAGTCTTGTAGACCTCCTGGTTCTTAGTGTATACTTTCTCTTCTTACTCTGTTTTCTTGTGTCAATAGGGGCTATAGAAATTGTATCAGGTTCTGGTGGAATTTCCTCTGCTTCCACTTATGTCTCTTCTCCAATTTTTGTGGGAACTTCACTCGCCTGTTCTGTCAGATAAAAAAATTTCTTAGAAAAATGGACCCTCTTCTATTTTCCTTTTCTATTGCCAATTCCAGACCCTCTCTTAATTTGTGAGGTTGAAGATTTTGGGGAAGTGCTCATTCTGAAGATAATTTTTATTCCAAAGATAAAGGTTCACTCCGAAGACAAATTAGGACTTGTCATTTCGAAGACAGTTTTTAATTCGAAGACAATGTTGGACTTGTCATTCCGAAGACAATGCTTCATTCCAAAGATACAATGCATCAGTCATTCTGTAGATACAATGTAGCAGTCATTCCGAAGATACAATAGAAACCAACATTCTTCTTTTAAAACATGTTTTTCTTATGCCAACTCTTATGAATAATTTTATACTTATGGTTAATTGTCATATACTATATATCAAATATTTACAATGAGAAAAGTGTAAAAAACATATACCTGGTTAAAACAAGTTAATGCAATTTTTTGAAAGATGACTGCTTTTGTTGATGCTCTACTGAGGCTTACTGCAATACTTGAAAAACAAATGTATTTGGTGAATTTTTACAATGGTGACTCAAAAATTTTCAAGGCTATGCATGCCATAAAACTTGTTTTCATGCATACCAACTCAGTAGTGCCTTAGAAAAAGGTTTTCACTGTTGAGTTATTCATTTTTTTCTTTTTTTTTACCTCTCATTTTTTTTTTTTTTTTAATTCTGATTATGCCCATGAAGGAATTAACAACCAAAATTTATTCATCTTTTTGTTTTTCCGATTTTTTTTCATATTTTTCTATTTTCTTGAAATCCGTGATTATGCTCAATTTATGGCAATTGTGGTGGAAGAAGGAATATCTTCTACATGTTGTGCATCCAAGCTATCAATTTGTTGCAAGAACTCCTCCTTAGTTAGAGGTGTATGGTAAACTCAAAGGCGATGTCCATTCACTACCAAATTTCTCTATGAATCATCAATAGGAGAGAGGTGAGTTGCTCCGTTGTCAAATACTTCTTCAATATGGTATGGTCCAAGCTATCTAGTCCTTAGTTTTCCAGGGAAGTCCACATAGCTAGAATAAAAAAAAAAAGCCCAATATCTTTGCTAAAATTTTCTCTATTACAGGTGGCCATCATGCCACAACTTTCTCTGCTCCTGAATTACTTCAGTTTGGTGCAGAGCATCCAACCAAATTTCATCCAATACATTCAACTGTAGAATCCTATCCACCTGTGCTTGTGACAATTCAATTCCAATTTATAATGATGTACGTAATATTAGTAGCTCAAATTCAATAGGTAGGAGGGACTTTTTACCAAAAACTAGTTCATAAGGTGTGAATCTAGTAGTGGATTTCCAAGTAGTATTGTAAGCCCAAACTACTTTAGGTAATTTATCTAGCTAGTTTCTCCTATGAAAAACTACTATTTTCATCAAGATTTGTTCCAATTCCATGTTTGTTACCTCAACTTGATCATTTGCTTGTGGGTGGTAAGGTGATGATTTTCTATGTTTGATTTCATACAACTCTGTAAATGCCTCGATAAATTTAGATGCAAATTGGGGTCCTTGGTTTGTGGTGATAGACCGTGGAGCTCCAAATCTCTAAAATTTTTGGTTATACAAGAAATCAGTGACCTTATCTTCACAAGCATATTTGAAAGCATGCACATCTACCCACTTTTTTAGATAATCAGTACATACCATAATATGCACATTTCCTTGAGAAGGTGGATCAATAGGTCCCACTAAATCAAGCCCCCACCTCTCAAATGGTTCTAAAACCAATTGAGGCTATAGTGACATTTCATTTGTGTGAGTGGGTTTCCCCATTATTTGGCATGTATCAGAATTCTTGATGTATTTTTTCACATCCTTGTGAAGAGATGACCAATAATATCATGTTCCTAAAATTTTCCTAATTGTGCTTTTTATAGAATAGTGTTCACCGGAGGGTTCATCATGAAAAACCCTAAGGATATCATATACCTCATCCTTTTGGATGCACCTACGTAACACATGGTCAGAACTACTCTTGAAAAACATTACTTGAATCCATTCAAAAGAAGAGCTCTATTTGATCAATTGTTTTCTTTGTTTGGAAGTAAATTATGGGGGAACTTTCAGTGTGACCAAATAGTTGGTTAGATCTTCAAACCAAGGTGATTGGATAGATATAACAAATAATTTTTCATCAGGAAAAGTGTCCTCCACTAATTCCCCTTCCTCTATGTTCTGCAACCTAGACAAAAAATCTGCTACAACATTAGCTTTTCCTGTTTTATTGATTATTGTGATATCAAATTCCTACAGCAACAGTAACCAATGACTAATCCTTGCACTCACCATAGGCTTATTCATAAAATATTTAATGGTTGTGTGATCTGTGTGAATGAATATTTGATAACGTATGATGTAATGCCTAAATTTATTGATGGCATAGATTACTGCCAAGAATTCTTTGTCAGTTGTGGTATAATTTTTTAGCTCCTTTCAAGTTCTTGCTAATGTAGTAGATAGCATAGTGTTCACCATTGTTGATTTTTCCCAATGCTGCTCCAATTGTAGTATTGGAAGCATTAGTCTGTATGTGGAATGGTAATTTCTAGTTAGGTCCTCTTAACACAGGTGGAGTTACTAATTTTTCTTTTAGAGCTTCAAATGATTCCTGACACTTTATAGTCTAGGAGAATTCAGAATCTTTAGTCAATAGGGAAAACATGGGATGACCTATTGTGCTAAAGCTGGGAATAAGCCTGTGGTAAAAACCAATGTTTCCTAGGAAGCTTTTGACATCAGTCTGAGTTTTAGGAGGGAGAAGGTTCTTGATCATTTCCACCTTCTTTGGATCAACCTGGATCCTTTGAGAAGAGATGTGATGACCAAGAACTATTCCTTCCTCCATCATCATAAAAAAATTGTCTGGATTTAAGGATAACTGGTAGATTTCACAACGATTTAAAACTTTATCAAGGTGTTCCAATGTAAAGTCAAAAGTCTATCCACAAACTGTGAAATCATCCATGTATATTTCAACACTGTTGGTAGTCAAATCAGAAAATATGGCTAACATTGCTCGTTGAAATGTTACTGGGGCATTACACAAACCAAAAGGTAAGACCCTATAGGCAAATGTTCCCCATGGACAAGTAAAGGTTGTTTTCTCTTGATATTTAGGTGCAACCTAAATTTGATTATATCCACTAAATCCATCAAGAAAACAAAAATATTTCTTTCCAGCAAGAGTATCTAACACCTAATTTATGAATGACAATGGAAAATGATCTTTGTATGTCACTTTGTTCAGTTCTCTATAGTCTATACATACTCTCATTTTTCTATTTTTCTTAGGCACTATAACCAATGGAGAGACCCATAAAATATCATAAATTGGGTAAATGAATCCTACTTCCAAAAGTTTTTCAATTTCTTCTTTCACAATATCCCTCAAGGTAGGATCCAGTCTTCTCTGAGGCTGCCTTACAGACTTGACATCTTCAGTATAAATTCTATGAGTACATACATCAGGGTGAATCTCTGATATATCTTTGTAATCCCAAGAAAAAGCATGGATATGCTTATGCAAAATAGCTATCAATTTTTCTTCCTCTTCCCTAGTAATCTAGCTATTTATGTTCAAAAATTTTCCTGGTTGGACTTCTATTTGTTTTATATTTAGAAGGACTGAATTTACTTCTTCAAAATTTTTGACTAGGGAATTAAGAGGACAATGATGAGATGGGAGGACATAAGAAGTTTCTATCTCACTGATTTCTTATGGAAGAATATCCTATATGGAACAATGAGAAGGGAAGATCAAGTGATGTGCCACCCATGTGGTAGTGAAATAGATGTTTTCTATGATGGTATAAATGGCATTTTTTCATAACTTTGACCTTCTTCTCTCACTAGCAATTGATTGATATTGGTTACTTCCTCTTCTAACCCTTGTTCATGCAGAATATTCATTAGGATTGTTTCATTTTCTAAAATTTCTATGTCATGGAGGTCTTCTGTGTTCCCTTACTACCAAGGTGGCTAGTGTGGAAATAACATCTTCTGGCTCTTCTGCTGAGTTAGGAAACCATAAATGACCTATGAAATTTCTTAAAGGTCTTGTAGGAGGATATAGAGAAATATGTTTTAGGTCAATACCATTTGAAATTGTCATTTTTCTAGATCTACAATCTATAAAGGCTACTATAGTTGCAAGACAAGGTCTTCCTAGGATAATGGGATAGCCATGTGCTGAGTTTCTTGGCTGTAAAACTAAAAAATCTACAGGGTATTCCCAAGAAGAAAATTCTATAGGGACATCTTCAATGATACCTTTAGATTTTGCAACTGACCTATCAACCATTTTTAAAACTATGAATGTGGGGCTGAGATTTTTGAGTTGTAATTGTTCAATTGTATCCTTGGTCATGATATTTATTATAGCTCCTAGATCAACTAAGACATTTGATATTGGTACTGAGCTTATGATGACTATGATAACTAGACTTCCTAGGTCACTATACTTTGGAGGTACTAGTTTTACTGACAAGAGATCAGCTATATTTCCTTCAACATGAACAGTTTTAGGAAATGCTTTCTTTTTTCTTCCTGCTCTTCTATTGCACAAATCTCAGACAATTATTTTAATCATAGGTATATCCTTAATGGCTTGGAATAATGGCAGTGATATGGTTAATTTTCTGAGTTCTTTTACTAACTCTAATTCAAAATTTTCTACTATAGTGTTAAGTCTCTTAGGGCATGGAATTATCCTTGATGAAGGTAACTTTTCTGCATCTGGTTTTGTTTTTTCTTATTCTTTTTCCATTTTTGGTTTGAATTTTCTTGGTTCAATAGGTTCTTGAATTTCATCTTTTTTCACTTCAATTATAATAGGTTTAGGTAAAACTTTCCCTGAACGTAGTTGTATGTTGCTACAATCCAAAATTTGCATATCTAAATTTCCTTCAAAATCAACCATATATATAGAAGCTTTCTACCTTATGTTATTTGGATTTATTATAGGTTGAGCTGGTAATTGAGGTTGTTTCACTTGTTGCATTTGTTGATTTGGTTTTCCTTGAAAATTTTGATTTGGTGCAGGCAGTAAATTCTGAGTTTGACCTTGATTTTTTTGTTGCCTTGGATAGGATAGGTATTGTTGACCCCACTGCTATTGATTTTGAATCCAATATGGATTACTTTTATTCTGAGTCCATGGTGGGTTATTTTGATTCCATGATGGGTTATTCTAGTTTTGATTCCAGGATGGATTATTCCAACCTGTCTGTGGCCATTCTTGAGAATTTGTCCATTGAGAATAATTCCAAGGACGTTGGGGCGGTTATGACTTTCCCCAAGACATGTTTCCATGGTTGTTTCCCCAATTTGTAGGAAAACAAGGGGTATTTTGATACTATTGAAATTTTCCCCCTTGTCTTGGTCCCACATAATTGAGTTCTTCTATTTGAGTTTATAGGACAATTTTTAGTTTTGGTAGCAGATGACATTTGTCAATCAAATGTCCTTTTGAGAAAATACTACAAATGATTGAAATGGATATTTTGTTTAGAGGAAATTCCTGTAAGGCATGTTTATTCTTGCATCTTGGGAAATAAATTACTAAATGTTCTATGGCTTTTTCTTTAGCAAACATTTCTCCTAGAGCTGTTTTTATTTGTACCAGGATACCAGTCTTAAAATTTGCAAGTTCCTCTATTAGGTCCTTCACATCAGTGCCATTTTTACTCTTTTTCTTTCTTTTCTGCCTAGTGCAAGAGTAATTTCTATAAAGATCCACAATCTCATCCATATTATGAGTACTTACATCCCCATTTCCCATAAAATCTAATACCTCTCTGGATTCATCTTGTAATCCTCTTAGAAAAATGGTTTTGCACAATTTTGGTTCTCCTAGTCCATACCTTCTTTGAACAAACACAAATCTATCAAGGTAATCTTCTAATGTTTCATAATATTCTTGTTTAATTTTGAACAACTCATATTTATTGTTCCTTACTCGATAATACTCTTGATACTTGTATAAAAAATAGTCTCCATTTGATCCCAAGTTTGGATGGAATCTGGTTGTAAGCTCATGAAATAGCATAACGTTGAGTCATTGAGTGTTGAAGGAAAAACCTTGAGTTTCTAATTATCATTTATATAGTCATAGGTTTGACACACTACCTTGAACTCAAACAGGAACTGATCAGGATTTTTAGATGTAACACCCTAGAGGGTTGGAAGCACTGAAGGTGAGATTTTTTTCAGGGGAGAGTTCTATGTGGGATTTAGAAGAATAGAATTTTCAAATGTTCTAGGATGTTGGAGCACATCTTGATCATTTTAATTATGGACACGGTGATGCTGGTCATCCCCATCTAGATTGCCTCTTTTTGTCATAATTTCCTGTTCTTTAGAAATAGTTAAACCTATCCAAATTTCTTTCTCAAGAGGTCCAAAACCTTATGTTGATAATGAGTCTGGTAATTTTTCTTGCTCAGGATATTTTGATGATGATGAAGCTGATGGTTTTTATTTTAGTTATTCTGGTATTTCAAACACAGGTGATTCACCCCTTAGGCGTGAAGATCTTCTTAATGGAATAAGCCAGGGATATCTTTGGATAATTTTGCCTTCTTTGTCCCTAGGCCTAATCATTCATGCCTACTCCTTAATGACATAAATTATAAGTCAATAATTGTTACTTAACTAGCTGTTATATTTAGATTTTACCTTAATTTTTCACAACTTAGTCTAATTAACAACTATTGAACTGTTGACACCTTCTAACAAAACTCTCCTTGACAATGACACCAAAATGATGCGTTGTCATTAATAACATCATTAAGTCTCAATGAATTTGTCAATCCAGGGTAGTGTACAAGGCTATATGCGAAAGGAGTAAACATGGCTATAATTTAAGGTCAATTGGGAGAAAAAAGTATTTATTGGTGGAACTGATTATGTGGGGGTTTTTAGGTCTCTTCTACCTCTAAATTGCATAAATTTAACTTTAATCTAATTGCAAGAATGAAAAATAATTGCTGATTACATAAATGAAACCTTAGTTACAGTTGCAAGAATGAAATCTGATTAAATTATAGAATTAAAACCCTAGTTATAGTTGTAGAATTGGAAACCTAATTACAATTGCAAAATGAAAGTCTATTTACTCTTGCAATAATGAAAACTAAAATTAAGTCCCATCAATACTTTGTTACAGAAGGTTGTCAATCTTTTGTGCAAGGGTTGAAAACAACAATAATAATGCACGAAAATTGCAAAAAACTGTAAATTTCTAGAAATAGAAATTGCAGTAAATTATAAAGTTATTGGAAAGCAAAAAGACTAATCAGATCTACTAATAATCACATCATAAAAGTATCTTGAACAAAAGTATCACTTCCGATAATAAGTGGTGAAATAATTTTTCCAATAAAGCTATGGGTAGCTATACTTCACTTGCTTTAATCTAATATTTTGGGCTTACCATAAAATATATACCCAAGTTGGCTTAATAAATTTATTCATAATAAATAAATAGAAGAAGTGGCACTTTTAAAATATTCTCCTTAGGTTTTAGGAAGTTCCAAATCTTAGAATTTAGTATAAAAATCATGTGGACTATTGTGAGTCTTTCCACTCTACCCTATTATCTCCCTTATACTACAGAAGCATGCACTTAAGAATTCTTCTAAATTCACAAATTTTAAGTGATTCCTATAATAATACATAAGTATTCATAACATGATTTGGGCTTCAATAACTTATACTTTATTATCAATTACAAATTAATATCCTCTCATTACTGATATAACATCCGATAATTTCTAAGATTACCTCACTACCAAATATGAGAACATATAAAAATAATATTTCAAAATGTTATAAGCATTTTAGCACTTAGACCTTCTCTTACAAGGTATTTTCACAAGAAATTATTAAATTACATAAGAGCTTCTACCTCAAACCCTTGCCTTAGTTACATGATCTCATATTTATTACACTATATACTTAGCATAAATATGGTAACTAGTAATATCATTATTAACTAACTAAGTTAATTCACACAAGGGGTCAACCCTTACAAAAAAGAAGAAGTAAATATTAGATAAATCATTTTAAGATTCTACCATATTTTATAACTTTTGTATAAATATATTATAGTGCCATTATGGTTATTTATCTAGGATTTAATACATACACAACACCATCTTGCCTAAAGTCTAATTTTCAAATCAACATAGTAGTGTATGTTTTCAGGTTGCAATTTAGTATTCGGTTAAGCACTAAGTTGGGTTTTAGTTTATCAATAATTTCTAAAGAAACTTGAAATTTCATTCCATTATATTAAATAAACCTATTTCACTTTCTTTAAAATTTGATGAGATAAACCTCTATTCACCATTATGCAATCCTAAAGACTTATTAGACCCAAATCAACATGATCTCTTTAATTTAGAAAATCTCCAAGTTTGAATATGTTCCTCAATCCTAGATTGAAATGCATACCTTGGTATTTTAGGTGACGTAAAGTAGCAAGTAAATATTTAAATTTGAGAAAGGATTAATTTTATAGTTTTTTTTTAATTTCTATGTTGTTCATCTAAAAATGTCACGACCAAGCTTAAGTATAATGTACCCATTTTTCAAAACACATTCAATGATTTAGTTACTATCAACCATAAGGTTTTATCATTCAACCCATTTACACTTTCACTTGGAATCACATCATATTCATATAAATATCCACTATTAATTAACTTGTCTAATTGCTTCGCTCAAAAGCTGAGAAACAAACCTTCAATCTAAAGTTCACATCTAAAATAAGGTCATATATTTAAGAGTTAAATCATCTACAGGTTTAATACAACTTAAAGAAAAAAGGGGCTTTATATTACCAACCAATTTGACCTATGAATTCACTCACATAATTTCATTATTAGAAGCTATAAAAAAAGGAATAAAATACATTTATAATTATTTTTGCTAAATACAACATGTTGAAAAGAAATCATTTGGAAATAGAGAAGACTTCATATTACTAATAATCTAGGTTACACAGGTATCAATAAGTCATGTTTTTTTATAGTTAAATTATGGATATTTTTATTCTAAGGTTACATTATTTCTAACAGAGCAGGTGACTTTCATAGTTTATACTAAAATAATTTCCTTACAAATAACTTCATACTCTTTTCAACTTATATTTCACATGCATAAAGGACCACATCTAAAGCTAGGCTACATGTTTCTCTTTTGGATTACATACTATAGACCACATTTCAACTTGTAAATTATGATTTCATATGTGTACATAGACCACAAGATGTTCCAAACACTGGCTCTTAGAAACCCATGATCTAAAGAAATTATGATTTCATATGTATAGAGACCACAAGATGAATTTCAGCCAATATGTATATACATTCAACAATTAATTCATTTTATATTACAAGAAAAACATCTATAATTTCTCTGCCATTACTTGAAAATATTTCCGTACTTCTTCTTAGCCTCTAATTAACATATCAAGAGGGAAAAAGTGTCGCGATTTCACGACATGTCGTATTTTCGTGACCAAAAGAGAAGAGAAAGAGCGGGAAGGAAAAGTGTCACGATCTTGCGACATGTCACTTTTTCGTGACCAAAAGAGAAAATAAAGATGAGGAAGGAAAAGTGTCGCGATATCGCGACATGTCGCAGTTTTGCGACCAAAAGAGAAGAGAAAGTGTTAGGAGGTGAAATTGTTGACTGCCTATGTTCTAAGGTGTGTGTAATATTTTGTAAGCGTGTTGCTCTTTGTTGGTTGTGTGGCCCTAGTAGGGGGCTAAGGACAGACTGTCCCTATTGAGGTCTTGTTCCATTTAAGCTTTGTGCTATTTTTGTAATAGGTTTTGGGTCAACCTGTAAAACCCGGTTGTAATGAATTTGTACCTTAATTACCAAAAATAAAAAATTAACATATCAAGAAGTAAATACAAAACATCCTTGAATTATCAATCAAATTCTTACAATCAAGATAGCATACACCATAAAGTGTCCACAATCCGAATAATTAGAGAATTCTAATTTCAAAATAAACACAACATACTTTTAATAAGACAATATACACATTTGTTTCCCTAAATCAAACAAGATAATATTGTCTTATTATTTTCTTTTATTTCTTCATATTTTGTAGTTCTGGAAAAAATTATCCAATAAGTCTATTTTAATGCTATCGTATTGATTAGTCCAAGAAAATAACCAATCTACATAGATATTTCACATTTGAATCAACCATTATTTTATTAAAATTTCCAACCTGGTATTTGACGTTTGAATAAGCTCTTAAATTCTTTTGATTCTCCCATGTTTGGACAATTTTTTTGAGACTAATTCTTTTATTTTCTTCATTCTCCCCCTCTTTTGAAAGGAGAGTCTTTCGATATTAACGTCATGCATAACTAAAAATAAAAGTTGCATAAAACCATCATGATCCCTCACCTTGCACTCTCCTTTTTATCTACCTAGGGAGTATGGAATAAGTTCTTCCATTCATTATGATACTTTATGCCTAATCTCACATGGTTAAATTATTATTAAAAACAATAAATATTTCCACCATATTTTTGAAGAAAATATTTTCTTTTTTTTACCTACTCACTAATTTACTTAATCAAAATCAATAAATTTTTAATCAAAGTTTCTAATTTATTTATCTTTATTCAACTATAAAATTTAAATGATGTTCAAAATTTTATAGTTTACTAAACTAAGTTTTACCTTATAATTCCCTTCTTACTAGCATATTGCAGACTTCATTTGCCAATAGAGGTTGGATTTCATGAATTATTATTAACATAACCCTTAGAGGTATTCCTCATTCAAACATCAACACTTTATAAATAAAATATTCAATAATTCATACTATTAAAGTAAAGCAAATACTCGATACAATTTTTCATGATGTCCTATATGATGTGAAGCTTACGTAAGCTTCCATGTGCTCACAGATCGAATCATCACTTCCAACACTTAGATTTTCCAATGACTTCCCTCTTCTATGAAAATAATGTCCTAGGTCTATGTACATAAAATCATTAGAAGTACCATATTTTTAAGAAAAAGGTAAGTTTAAATCATCAATTAATTTTTCTATCAAGGTCATGTGATGAGTTTTGTTACATCCTCCCCCACTAGAAATAAATACAGTCCCTGCATTTTTTTATGGCATAATCAAACAAAAAAAATACATTCCAATACAACATTTCACATATGCCATATTAATCTTGTCAATTTGTAAATTATAATTGAATAAAAAATCATTCAAACTTGGGCACTCAATTACTCCAATTAATATTTCACATAATATTCAATCAAATATCCATGCATAAATCAAAATATGCATCATCACATAAACAAAGTTACTCTTCTCAGCAACTCAAGACATAGACAAGGCTACTCTACTCAATGTCCAATCATCCATCCATTAATAAAAATCCATTCATAAATCATACATCATGTATTTCACAATCATTCACAAACCAATCAGTAATTAAAAGTTGTTTGAACAATCCATTCACATGATGTTTCATATTTTATTTATACAAATATCTATGCATAAAATAAAGCATTCACATAGCTACTCAACTTAGTAGTCTAGTCATCCATCCATCTATATATATATATATATATATATATATATATATATATATATATATATATATACATTCATAAATCAATACAAGAACCAAAATTGTTTATGTTTTTTCAAAATGGATAGGAAACTGTTTTCTTTTTACTTCTTATAGTTTTAGTTCTAGACCTTGGCATCCTCAAGGTGGAAGATACTTAACACCTCTCAAGGCTATGAAGTAGCCTATTCTACCTAACTTATATATCCATTTTTTTCATAGGTTGAAATATATTTCTCACTAGGTGCTTCTTTGTGATTAAATATTTGAGGGTATTTATTAGCATAATGTGCCTCTCCATAAACATAACAACCCATATGAGGTGCTCGACATTTCTCTTTCTTGACTTCTTGAACACCTACAAGTTTTAAATTAGTTTTGCAGTTCTTATTCTTAACCAAATCCTTAGGTTTAATTCCAGGCTTGGTTCTATTAATTCTCTTCTTTACCTTGGATCTCTTTCCTTTATTTTTACTTCCAAACTCTTGTTCAATAAGAAATTCAATTATATGTTGTTGAGATTCCACATTTTCTATTAAGAATTTCATCATGGATATGGATTATTCCAACTACCCTTGAAACAATTTGATTGTGGCTACAAGGTCCTCCATTTTCATCTGACCACCAAAACATATTTATTAATATTTGTTTTGGGTTTCTATACAAGACAAAAATATAGAGTTCTACATGTAATTGCTAGTTAGTTTTATTCCCTTAGTCAACAAAATTTGAGGGTCAAATAAACATTGGTTAACTTGGTAGGTCTTCCCTAAAACAAACTCTACCTTCCAACTTTTAGCCAAAACCCTATGTTTTTCAAACATATCCCTCACTAACTAGTGGAAATAAACCATCAGTATCATAATATGTGCATCTATACCATAAAATCTTACCATTTAACAAAGGAAAAGGAGAACATACCCATAAATTATGGAAACTACCCATTACTACAAATACTTGTGGTAACTTCTTCTGGATCTTTCTAATGGAGATCAACTCTATGGGGGCACTTGTTGGCAAAGTAGGATCCTCAACATACAAAGAAACCATTTGCAAGAGCTCTACTTCCTTTGTTGCTATCCTTATTCCTATATTGGGATGTAATTTTCCTAGTTCTACCTTGATTTACAGGTCTCTGATCATTTTTTCTATAGTATTTTTTGCCATCCTTCCTGGTCTTATTGCTCAGGGAGTTATTTCTACTTTTTCCACCTTGTAAAATTTTGATCTCATCCTTTAGAATTATTACTTTTCTCCATAAACCACTTCATTAATTTTGTGCTTTTACGCTTCCTAACATCATATTTTCATTTTTCAATCATTTTTTAAAATTAGAATAAGATTTTTAATATTTTGATAGGCTTCTTCTTGCTAATCAAAATTGAATGCTTTAATAAGGTTTTTGGGATTAAGCAAACTTAATTCAATCCCAGTTCTTAGGATATAATACTAATATAAACTTTTGTACCATCATGGCTTTCATGCCATCATAATATGACACATATTTTAATAATTATGTAAATTTCTAATGATAGAATCGGATAATCATTAAACCTTGTTGTAAATTAGTGAATTCCTAAAATTTCTCCATTGCATTGTCATAACTTATACCATTAAAATTTGGAATCACAACCTTCTCTAGATCCTTAGCCAACTCCTCACTCACTTTGGTCCTCCTAGAACTAATTCTTGGAGGTTCATTCGGTATTCCCTCTATCCCACCTTCAGTTTCATTTATTTGGTTAAGTCCTCTATTACCTTCCATTGTTAGACTATCAACTCTTGTTGTTGGGCCATATGAGTTTTTTTGTTGGGCCATTCTCTCTTTTAGCTGCTCCAAAAGAGTTTGTAACAATTGCACTACCTATGCTAAATTTTCTCCCTTCTTACCAGGCTCATTTAAAGGAGATGCATTCACTTGCATCATGATGCCTTCTATTTGAGTACCTTCTCTTATTGTTCCTATTCATGGTCCTTTTAGATTTCATATTAATATGGCTTCCTCTTGCCCACCTCCCATGGGATCCCCAAAAGTTCCACCTCGTAACATATGTTCCATAAGACTTTTTAAAAAATTTAAATTTATTCAAAAAAAGGTTTTTATAAGAGTCCTACAACTTAGGATATCTTCTACTATGATACCATATGTAACAACCCAAGTCTACTCACCTAGTTGTACCACAAAAACAAGTTAAGCATTTTCTCAAGGTATTTTTTTTTGTTAAAGTTTGTTGTTAAACTCTAAGAGTGCTCTCATGTTCATATCAATTATTATTGTTCTTTTATGATTAAAGCATTTCAATTATGTTTCACCCAGTGAATAAATAATATAAATTTTGAATTAGTACTAGCATATATAACCACTTTTGGGTTGCAAGACTACTATAGAATGCCACCCAAATGGACTACATTGTCCAAATCCCATAGATATACCATTCTGTGGAATCGACTTGTCTTATTTATTAGCCTCTGGTTGTGGCATGTGGTTCAATCCATGGTTGGGGTTATCCTATAGGAACCATAACACTGATATGGGGATGCTTTCTCTCCCCTATTGAGGTGTGATTTTTTCCAATTACAAAGATCACCTGACAATTGGGATCACAATCCTCTCTTGCAAATAAAATGGTATTTCTCCAAGTTTCTCACTTAATATTTTTATGTATCATGCATATGTGCTAAAATAAGTTCTTGAAAAATATCAATTGTTTGCAAGTAACTAATAACAAGGGGTCTGGGAATCAGGTAATTGACTTTAAATTTCTCATGTGTTAAGTGTCTTTTATTCCAAATCTTTTTCTAAACAATAATAGATAAATTTACCTTTTAATTTTGATAACTTGTGCAAATTTATTCTATAATATCAACACAACTTCTTAATTAAAATGCTTCAAATGAATTTGAAATAAGAATTTAATCTAGCATTTTAATTAACATTAAAATTCAATCAACTTTAATAAAAATCAAATTTTATGAAAATTTAATAAAATTGATTAAATATAAACCTTCATTTATAAATTCTAAACTTTATAATATTCAACATTTAAGATTTTATTTAATGTAAATATTTTCTTATCCAAATATGAAATTGAAATTGAAATATTTGAAGAATGAACATATGTAATAATGATTAAACCCAAATTATAAGGTTTTGAACCTTAATAATTATGAAAAAATAGGGTTTCATATAAATCTTTTCTATGAACTTAAAAATTTAATGATATGGAAATAAAGTTCATAAAAATCTCCTTCCTGAAACATTTATTTCTCGAATATTTATTGAATTTAAATATTTGAGAATAAATATGAATCTTAAATGTAAATTTTGGATCCTTTGATAATTTGAAATAAAATTATAGTAAACCAAACTATTTAATGTAAATAGATATTAATCATTAATTCTCAAATTTATGAAATTAAATTTGGAATCCCAATAATCATAATGCAATAATGATTAAACCCAAATTATAAGGTTTGAAACCTTTAATAATTATGAAAATAGGGTTTAATGTAAATCTTATTTATGAACTTTTAAATATTATGACTTGTAAATAAAATTCATAGGACTTTCCTTCCCACCCAGGTGTTGTAGGTGAGTTGGAGAGGAGAGGTAAATCCTCCAAGGGAGGTCCCAGGTTCAAATCTCCACCCTACCAAAAAATTGAATTGGGTATCCAAAATCCAATTGATAATGTTGGTGTGGGCAGGGTCGGGTGCAACTCCCGGGTGACTTTGACGGTGTAGAACCCCATGTTCGTGGTCTCTCAGACCAAGGCGGCCCCAAAAGGGGTTTTTTGCTTAAAAAAATAGGGCTTTCCTTCCCATAATAATTATCCCTTAAATATCTATTGAATTAAAATTTTAAGAATAAATATGAGCCTCAAATATAAAATTTAGATCTTTAAATAAATTGAAACCAGATTAAAATAAACTTAAACTATTTAATGTGAAAATATATCAATTTTGAATTCTCAACTTTATGAAATTAAAGTTAAAATCAAAATAGTCATTTATCCTCGGTAAATTTATTTATTCAAATATTAATTAAATTTAAAATTTGAATAATAAATTTATTTATAACCTAGTTATAAAATTTAACATTTTAAAGTAAAGAAATAAATGAAATATTAGATAAATAACTACATAATGGAAAAGCATAGAGACTCTAAAAATAGATTTATGCCCACCAGAAATCACACAGTAAAGCAATAAAAATGGTGCAATCTTCAATGAAAATTTAATTTTTAAAACTATATCAAATTATTTAATCAAAACTCAAACACCGTATTCATGCATACTTGAATCAAAATAATTTGATATAATAAATAGATATTACAATAAAAATTTAAATCCTATGTAAACCAAATCACTTTAGCCTCTTTTGTTTCTAGCCTTTGCTCTTTTTAATTCTTTCTCCTTTATTTGCTCTACAAAATTTATGACCCTATTCTTGGCTTCTCATTTTCCATTTATAGTTTGCATAATTCATTATATGGTTGGTTATTTCCCATTCCATTATGGTTTCCATATAATTATAAAAAACAAATTCTTAACGAAACCCTAATGTCACCAATGCCTTTTTCAAAGGATTTAATATTTCTCCTCATTGGCATTTGAAAATTAAAGTTAATACATACCCATGAAACCCACGAACACATTCTATTTTCAACATACTTTAATAATCTTGCCAATAAGACAAATATTAATTAGAATATAAAACACTTATAAAATAACCTTCTTAAATATATTTAAATTATAAAGTTATAAAATTTTATAATTTAATTAATTTAAAACAAGACATAACTAAACATAACAAACAAACATAAAACATATATGAACACCACTATAATAAATGAAAATATATTAAAATGACATAAAAAATATATACTAAATAACAAACTTATAATTAAAGACAACATAAAATTGAAACAATATAATATAAAACAACTACAAAAACAAAACACACATTATAACATAACAGAACAATTTAAAATAAAACCATAAAAACATTATAAAATTAAAATTTTAACATAATAAAAATAACATAACACAAACAATATTTATACAACCTAAAATAATAGTAAAATAAAGAATAACATAAAGACACCTTTAAACAAATAGAACACAACATAAAAGAACAACATAAAACAAAACACAACATAAAAATACCAAATAAGAAAATTACCATTTTAACATGAAATCAAATATGCTAGAGAAACCAACTATAATACAACATTTCTAGAGATCAATTTTTTCAACACCAGATGATGAATACAATCAATAATGAGCAAAGACACAAATTAAAATAATTTTCAAAATTCAAGTGGGTTCCCAATTTTGGGATCATTGTGAAGGAGTCACAACATCCCCATCCCTTAGCATTTGTGAACTCACAATATAACTAGTCAAATTTTTTTGAACCCACGACCTAATTGGTCAACTTATTCAATATTTGTGAATCCATGACCTAATTGATCAACTTATTCAAACTAAATATGTAAGGGATAAACGTATATATGCCATGTATTTAGCTGATTATCCCCTACTAGGATTCAACTAAATCCATGTCAATAACTTGAGCTTGGACTTGATCACTCATGGCCATTATGACTCACAATCATTTATCCCATATCAAACATCATGGTTGAACTAGCTAATTCAAATGAACATGGGATTTATCATAGTACTACCAGGATAGCAACCTAGAGATGACATCCCATACCACCCCTTGTTACAATTTTGAACCAAGTCACTTGTATAAAACAGTTATGTCAAACTATAGTTGCTTCGAGACTTACTTTGTGCATATTTACACCTTAGTAGTAGTGGGTGTTTTCAATTAGTCATCCCTTATTGATGACCTCTTCAAGTTTTCTATTTTATATTCTTCCTCCTCAAAGAATATATACTAATTTTCATATAAGGGTTCCAACTAACTGTTTCATATTCTCAAATAGTTTACTCATCCTTCTCGATGAATCATACCAAAATATTGGTTGAAGTTGTAGCTAGAAATTATCACTAAGACTCTAGATGGAATTCAAAAAAGGTTATAGTTTACTATTCCATGTTTTTTTATAACCCATACATCATATCTTATCTTATATTCCTTATCTAGGACTTCATATCCTAACTAAATACATCATTGTGGTAAATAATCACACTATCTAGTTAAACCGTTACCACCCAATTTCTAAGTTGGACTTTATACTATGACCAAGTCCTTTATCTTTTACATGGTTTTGAAGTTACACCTTCCCAAGTATATGGGTTCAAAAGTCTCAAAATAATTATTTTCCAATAAAGCTATGGGTAGCTATACTTCACTTGCTTTAATTTAATGTTTCAATCTTACCATAAAATATCTACCAAAATTGGATTAATAAATCTATTCATAATAATTGAATAGAAGAAGTGACACTTTTAAAATGTTCTCCTTAGGTTTTACGAAGTTCCAACTCTTAGGATTTAGTATACAAATCATGTGGACTATTGTTCAATCCTTCCACTCTACCCTATGATATCCCTTACATAGAAGGAGCACTCACTTAAGAATTCTTCTAATTTCACAATCTATTAGTGATTCCTATAATAATATATAAGTATTCATAACATGGTTTGGGCTTCAATAACTTATCCCTTATTATCAATTACAAATTAATATCCTCTCATTACTGATATAACATCTAATGAGTTCTAATATTTCTTCACTACCAAATATGAGAACATATAAAAACAATATTTTAAAAAGTTATAAGCATTTTAGCACTTAGACCTTCTCTTACAGGATCTTTTCATAAGAAATTATTAAATAACATAAGAGATTCTAAATCAAACCCTTGTCTAAGTTACATGATATTATATTTATTACACTATATACTTAGCACAAATATGCAAACTAGAAATATCATTACTAGGTTTTGTACATAGGGGGTCAACCCTTACAAAAAAAAAAGTAAATATGAGATAAATCATTTTAAGATTCTACCCTATTTTATAACTTTTGTATAAATATATTATAGTGCATTTATGGTTATTTATATAAGATTTAATACATACAAAAAATCATCTTACCTAAAGTATTATTCTAAAATCAATATAGCAGTGTAATTTTTTGGGTTGCAAATTGGTATTCAGTGTAGACACCAAAACAACATCAATCCGATTATGTGGCTACAAGCACTAACAAAATTGGCATACATAGCCCCTAGTGTAGTTCCCAGAGGTTAAACAGTGGTCCTAACCTCTCCCAAAGCAGTTTTGGAAGGTCAGAGGCCAATTTGGCACCTTTCAAAAATTTTGCTCCCTATTCGTTCCACATTGGGATGATTAGAATGCTATTCGCCCCACCTCAGGATGATTAGTAGCAATCGCTCCAGGAT
Source organism: Wollemia nobilis (assembly GCA_028583015.1). Classification (NCBI taxonomy): domain Eukaryota; kingdom Viridiplantae; phylum Streptophyta; class Pinopsida; order Araucariales; family Araucariaceae; genus Wollemia; species Wollemia nobilis. Next base: position 714,323 of record JAQPPZ010016850.1, on the reverse strand, counting down.
GGGACGAATAACAGGTTTGACGGGAAAAAAAGTCTAACCTTGAAAAATGGCAACCCAGATCCACTACTTAACTCCACATCCAAGGCATGGGAGTGCGATTGAGCATTTCAGAGCTCAAAGAGGCAGTCATAGAGGCCTAAATCAAGGAGCCCTTAATCAGGGAGGAATATTCTATCCCCTGACAAGGCATGATGGCCAAGTGATGCCCCTGCATGCGCATTCAAAGGAGACCCTCAGGTCTATAAAATGGTGAGCCTTATCACCCCAACAAAGGACAAATCAGGAGCATTTGGAGCAACGGAGTGCTGCCAAATTATACCCTCACCCCTCATTGTGCTTCATACACCCTTGATCTCTCTTTTGGAAGGGAGGTTATTGGGTGAATACTAAGAGCACAATTCAAACCAAAAACCCAAATAATCAGCCACAATGCCACACCAAATTTTCCAACACAACCCCATAGGAGGTTTTGGACCCATCCCAAGTGGATTGGTGTCAAAACCAAGCCCTAAAAGATGGGCATACTGCCCCCAGGCGCCCCCTACACTGTTGTAGTCCTAATCACCCCACCCCGAAGTGATTAGAAATATACATTATATTTATTTTGCATAATGTTGTATGTGATTTTTTTTATGCTACTGTTCAAATTTCACTGCATTCTGACTTGTTTTGACTATGTTTTTATCATTTTATGCGTTTACTAACCTACAAGGAGAACCTTCAGATATAGGACAATCTAGGGAGAATCTACCAAATCCGACCTTCTAGATCATCTCAAAATGCCCCATTTTCCCAACCCCAAGTTTGCAGGTATTTTGGATGCCTTTTGATAAGAAATTTGGGAGGTCGCTTTCGCACATTTTGTGACAGTCGCCAGCGTCCCACCTCGGAGTGATTAGAAATCCACACTTTATTTCCTGACTATTCTTGTTGCAGTGTGTCCCTAATGATGTCTGATTCTCTTGTTCAAGTTTCATCTCATTCTGACATGCTTTGATCTCTGTTTTATTATTTCATGTATTCACTAGCCGGAGGCCTTGGGGATTGCATGCTTCCTTCCATCCACATATTATATTAAGCATTTTCTATTTATTTGTACATAGGATCTTGACATCATGAGGGTATCAAGGAACAATGGATGCACTCACACAAAAATGGGTGATGTTTGGCCCACCGATTTCAAATGTGGGCATGCGAAAGGTCTCGAAGGGAAGTGTACCATCCGTTGGTGTAACAAAATTGTATCGAACGCTCCAAGCCCCTAAAATGGGGGGAGATAATGTATTGTAACTGGATTATACACAAAATTAATAAAAGAGGCTACACTTTAGTTTTTCTTTACATCTCATTTCATTGCGTCATTTTCCATTTTCATGCACTTGTTCTTCGTGTTTTCATAGGACTTAATGTTTCATTACACATCTACTTTTTTTTGCATCACATCTGGTATGCCATGCTTTTGTAGACATGATTTTAGTGGCGATCATGGTAGGAATATGTCCCCTACTATTGGGATCAAATTTTTGATCAAAATTTTGTGTTGTTCTTACAGGTGTGTTGATCCTTAGGGCGCTGGACTGCTGCTCGTGCCACCCTATGACGAATACAGACTGGCATTCATTTCACCTAGGGATGAATAGGCATTCGTATCACCCTATGATGAATACAAATATTCTATTCATCCCACCCTAGGATGATTAGCTCTCTATGCATTTTTTAAGCAAAAACTCAGGGGCATCTATTGTGGGCAGAGAAGAGGTAGGTTTTCTAAACATCCTCTATGTTTTTCTGTTTTTGTCTATGCAATTTTTCTATTTTCTTTGCTTGCATAGGGAAGTTTGTTGCATGTTTTCTTTATTTGCATGAGTAAAAGGAACCACACACACCACGTAATAATATTAACATCAAAGAGTTGGTCTTAAAATCCCAACACTTGATCAAGACCAACGATGGATTTCATCACCACCTTGGCTTGAATTTTGCATACATAAGACTGATCGTGACTGTTGCTAGACATAAATCCTAATGAAATCTAACCAAGTGTAGTGGGGGTGATTCCCCATGCATGAGGATAAGTCTTCTATGGTAGGTTTCAAAAATAGAGTGATCCCCCTTTCGTACTGCCTATGTTCCATGTACTATTCTGCTCTTGCATACCAATAGTTTCCCTCACGTAAGGACGAGTATATTGAGAGGTTCGGTATAATGGCCTGGAAGTGGTATATTGAAAGGACAACCATTTTGGAGATATAAGAGCCCTCATCATGTATGAATAACAAAATTTTATTTTTATGGTTTGCACAACAAAAATCAAAACACACTGAACCAGATTTAGGACACACATTTAATCTGTAAATTAGATAATCATTTCTTTGTTTGTGTGGTCCCTTTTTTTTGGTGTAGCATAAAAAATTGTAAAGGAGATAAAAACATACATATCTTGTAGAAATACCACCACCATGGTGTACACCCATAGCCAATCCCAATCACGGGTAGAAGTTACAAAAATTGTACAAGGAGGCACAAGTCAGCTCCGTTATAGCCCCAAGGACTTGGTTATACCACCTTGGCAGCCTGACCCACAACGGGGTCAAAATTATGCTACTAAGAAAAAGGACTATAGAGGCACCCCTTTGATGGGCACTCTCATTCAACACAGACCCTCTCAGGAGGAGTACAGACATGGGAAGACCCCCGTAGACACTCATTATGAGTGGCCACCACACGATGAAGCACTGGAACAACATAGGGTTCATAAGGAGGTACCACATGATTATATCATCCCCCCGCTACCCCTCATTACTGTTAGAACTAATAGACCAAATCTAGAGTGCAAGGCTCTTCAGAAAGGGTGAGCTAAATCTGCCCGTCCCTTTCACATGTACCAAAGGGAGCATGAGGAAAACTGGTATATTCCTCAAGAGCAATACACAATGCAGGAGCAATGCGCATATGCACCTGCTAATTATCAAGATCACCTATTAAGTCCAGAGCCTCAGGTGAATGCTACTAACATCGACAGAGGAAAGTGACACATAGATATCTTGGATCACCGCGATCGAGATAGATATGTAGGGGAGGAATCTAGGCCTCCTAGACCTAAGACGGTAGAACAAATTGAATTGGAATTTGCCAAGCATGGCACCCACCAAGAACAAATCACATAGCTTAGGCAAGATCAACAGTAGTTAGAACAACTATATCATCTTAACAAAGAGTGCATTCAGGGCCATACAAACGAGTTGCTCCAGAAAAATATGCATGAGAGGGTTCCATCCCCTCGTATTCATAGGACAAAAATTTATGAGAGACACAACCCCTTAGTATGAGATAGGTCTCCATGACCTTATCAAGTGTTGCCTCCAAGACCTCCTAGAATTAAGTAGGAGGCCACCCATAGGACCAATGATGGGTGCCTTCCTTGGGCACCCACCCATGTTTATAGGTCATGCCTAGGAACTCCTCAAGAAGCCTATGAGGAATTTGAGTAGGAAGAAGAGCGGGCTGAAACACCCTACCAAGGCAGGGGGTGTGCTATCCTATTACCCCTCCATAGGCCTCAAGTTCCCTATAATTCACAACAAGAACAAACCAAGGAGGAAGAGATCAAATCCTATGATGCATACAAATCACTGCTAGAGCGCTTAGATTATATGGAGACCAAGACTTTGGGGACCCAAAATCCCACATTACACCAGCTCTGTAGTTACCCTGTGCATCCTTCAGTGTTGGCACCTCGATACCCTGAACACTTCAAAATTCCTCAATTGGCAATTTTTAGAGGGGATGAGGATGCCCAAGATCATGTGACAAGTTTCCTAAGTCAATGCTTTGGCATTCAGGACAACGATGCATTGCTTCTAAGAATGTTTATAACCATGTTTGAGGTCCCTACCTTGGATTGGTTTACCTAGTTGCCGAAGCATAGCATCAGTAACCTGGACCAGCTAGTGGATGTGTTCCTCAAATGTTTCACCTTCAACACTAAGAAGAAGACATCATTAAGTGACCTAGCTAGCCTCATGCATTATGAGGAGGAAACCATGGCTGCTTATGGAAATTGGTGGAGGACATTGCTTTCAAAGCTACCTCACCTCCCTCTCATGACCGACCAAACCCAAATGTTCTCTAAGAGTTGCCTAAGGTTGATCTCCATGCTATTGTAGATGTAGCAATATGCCACTCTCAAAGAATCCCTAGTGCAAGTCAAGATAATTAAGGAGATCATGATACAAGATGGTGATATTGCCAAGCTGTGCAAGAAAGAGTGGCCCAAAAATACCAAAATTGGGCCAATGCAATCGAAACCTGCTACGATCAATCAAGTTGCCATAAACATACCAAATACTGCACAAACAACACAGCCCCCAAAGGCTAATTATCAGGTAGTTCCTCTTAAAAGCTAAGAAAAGGAAAATCATAAGTAAGAGCAAAATTAGTAGCGTCGTCCTAGGCGATAATTCACACATTTCGCAGAGTCTAAAGACTCCTTGTTTGACCACTTGTTCATGGTAAATTTGATAAAATTATCAAAAATTTGACCCATAGACCCAAACACGCCAAAACCAAAGGGCTACAGGGAAGACTTATATTGTAGATTTCATTGACATAAAGGACACGACATCTATGCATGTTAGATATTCAAAAGCTTAGTGAAGGACCTGATAGACAACAAAATGCTAGCGGTGGATAATATCGTAGCACTGAGCAACAAATAGATGGAGGTCTTCAAAGACCCTCTTCCTGCCCATGATGCATAGGCAAAGACTTTACAAGTAAATGAGGTGACACAAAATCACCCCATGCAAGGGTACATAGGGATGATAAGCATAGTGACACGAAACAAGAGATACCCAAGCACAATTGCCATTGCTATAGCTATAGGAGATGTTCCACCAACGTCACCACTCCCACAAAACCCTACACAACCTCCCCTACGTAGACCAGTGGTCATGATTCAGACTAAACTTACTCAAAGTTTAAGGACCACATCGGGTAGGCTCTCCATTTATTAGCTCATCCAACAATCACCACCCCATCGGGAGGCTCTAATGGAGATACTCAAAGCCATTGAGCTACAGCCCCATGAAGTAAATTCTTTCAAAAACTTTGTGGGACATGTAAAACAATGTACATAACCAGTCATAACCTTTAGAGAAGATGAACTGAAATCGGTGACTGGTGATATGGTGGATCCACTCCTACACATCATTGCACGGGTCAACGAGATTCCATTCAAGAGGGCGTTGGTGGACACTAGCTTGTCCAAAAATATAATCACAATAGCGACATTAAAACACCTTAAGTTGCCAACATCTCATATTGTGGCCTCCACCTACACTCTTCGAGCATTCAATGACGCGTTATTCTCGACAGTTGGCACAATTGTCCTGCCCATCCAAGTGGGATAAAAGACTATTCCTACATTGTGCCACATCTTGGAAGGTGAGATGGCCTACAATATCTTGATGGGATGGCCTTGGATTAGGGATATGAAGTGTGTCCCTTCGATAGCCCACCAATGCCTAAAATATACATATTAAGGGCAAGTCTATGTTGTCCCAATAGACTTAGACCTCTTTAAGTATTGCAATGTAGTGTAGCTAATGCCACAATCGACCCTTGCATTGACACATTTGTACTTTCAATTGAATCTATCCAAATAAGGTCCAATTTTGCCTACATCCCCATTGTTAAGTCCCTCAACTCACCAACCGGGCCCATTTTCATCATCTATTACTTCACCAATGATGCCATCTATGGCATCCACACCGAAGAACAACAGGAAGAAGCCCCTAGAGGAGATACCACCATTAGTCTCAACCATCTCTACCAAAGATGTACCTAGCTGAATGGAAGTCAAGACACTTGGTTCACCCAACATGGAGTGGACTTAGGAAGAACTCCCATTCCCTCCACCTCAATCATCGACGATTACCATTGAGATGGCCAATACAGGCCTGGGGGAGTACCTAGTGTGGAACATTATGGCAACACCCATGCTCAAATCCATGCAAGACATGGGGAGACCTTGCCTCCCCATCGACACTATCATCCCTTTAGGCTACCCACCAAATTAGACAAACTTTGTATATGAGGCCCTCGACAACAACATCAAACCTTACCTACAAGAGGAAGATGATGAAGATCCATTTGCTGAGAACATTGACTATCTTTCCAAACCAGACTTCGCATTGAAATACCTTTGAAAATGTAATTGGAATGGATATGGATTGGGCAAATACAAACAAGGAATCTGCGTTCTTTGTCAACCAAGATATCAGATGCCATAAGATAAAATAGGATTAGGGTTCAACCACCCTTTGCACATTGACATCTTGGTAGAAAACATGCCCCATTTTCCCAACCCCAAGTTTGCAGGTATTTTGGATGCCTTTGGATAAGAAATTTGGGAGGTCGCTTTTGCACATTTTGTGACTGTCGCCAGCGTCCCACCCCGGAGTGATTTGAAATCCACACTTGATTTCCTAAATATTATTTTTTTAATGTGTCCCTAATGATGTTTGATTGTCCTATTCATGTTTCATCTTATTCTGACATGCTTTGATCTCTGTTTTTTTATTTCATGTATTCACTAGCCGAAGGCCTTGGGGATTGCATGTTTCATTCCATCCGCATATTCTATTAACCATTTGCTATTTATTTGTACATAGGATCTCGACACTAGAATGGTAGCAAGGAACAACGGATGCACTCATGCAAACAGTGGTGACATTTGGCCACCCATTTTGAATGTGGGCACGCAAAAGATCTCGAAGGGAAGCGTACCATCCGTTGGTGTAACAAAATTGTATCGAACGCTTTGAGCCCCTGAAAGTGGGGGAGGTAATGTATTTTAACTGGATTACATGCAACATTAATAAAAGAGGCTACACTTTAGTTTTGCTTTACATCTCATTTCATTGTGTCATTTTCCATTATCATGCACTTGTTCTTCGTGTTTTCGTAGGACTTAGCATTTCATTACACATCTACTTTTTTTTGCATCACATTCGGTACACCATGCTTATGTAGACATGATTTTAGTGGTGACCATGGTGGGACTCTGTCCCCTACTATTGGGATCAAGTTTTTGATCAAAATTTTGTGTTTTTCTTACAGGTGTGTTGATCCTTAGGGCGTTGGACTGCTGCTCATGCCACCTTGTGATGAATACAGACTGGCATTCATTTCACCCAAATATGAATAGGAATTCATCTCAACCTATGATGAATAAAGATATTATATTCATCCCACCCCAGGATGATTAGCTCTCTGTGCATTTTTTAAGTAGAAACTCAGGGGCATTTATTGTGGGCAGAGAAGAGGTAGGTTTTCTAAACATCCTCTATGTTTTTTTGTTTCTGTCTATGTAATTTTTCTATTTTATTTGCTTGCATAGGGAAGTTTGTTGCATGTTTTATTTCTTTGCATGAGTAAAAGGAACCACACACACAACGTAATAATATTAACATCAAAGAGTTGGTCTTAAAATCCCAACACTTGATCAAGACCAATGGTGGATTTCATCACCACCTTGGCTTGGATTTTGCATACATAAGACTGATCGCGACTGTTGCTAGACATAAATCCTGATGAAATCTAACCAAGTGTAGTAGGGGTGTTTCCCCGTGCATGAGGATAAGTCTTCTATGGTAGGTGTCAAAAATAGAGCAATTCCCCTTTTGTACCGCCTATGTTCCATGTACTATTCTGCTATCGCATACCAATAATTTCCCTCACGTAAGGGTGAGTACATTGAGAGGTTCGATATAACGACCTAGAAGTGGTATATTGAAGGGACAAACATTTTGGAGATATAAGAGCCCTCATCATGTATGAATAACAAAATTTTCTTTTTATGGTTTGCACAACAAAAATCAAAACACATTGAACCATATTTAGGACACACATTTAATCTATAAATGAGATAATCATTTCTTTGTTTGTGTGGTCCCTTTTGTTTGGTGTAGCATAAAAAATTGTAAAGGAGATAAAAACATACATATCTTGTAGAAAGACCACCACCATGGTGTACACCCATAGCCAAGCCCAATCATGGGTAGAAGTTGCAAAAAGTGTACAAGGAGGCACAAGTCAGCTTCGTTATAGCCACAAGGACTTGGTTATACCACCTTGGCAGGCTGACCCACAACGGGGTCCAAATTATGCTACTACAAAAAAGGACTATATATGCACCCCTTTGAGGGGCACTCTCATTCAACACAGACCCTCTCAAGAGGAGTACATACATGGGAAGACCCCCTTAGACACTCATTATGAGCGGCCACCACACGATGCAGCATTGGAACAACATAGGGTTCATAAGGAGGGACCACATGATTATATCATCCCCCCTCTACCCCTCATTACTGTTAGAACTAATAGACCAAATCTAGAGTGCAAGGATCTTCATAAATGGTGATCTAAACCCACCTGTCCCTTTCACATGTACCAAAGGGAGCATGAGGAAAATCGGTATATTCCCCAAGAGCAATACACAACGCGGGAGCAATGTGCATCTGCACTTGCTAATTATAAAGATCACCTATTAAGGCCAAAGCCTCAAGTGAATGCTACTAACATCGATAGAGGAAAGTGACCCATAGATATATTGGATCGCCACAACCGAGATAGATATGTAGGGGAGGAATCTAGGCCTCCTAGACCTAAGACGGTAGAAAAAATCAACTTGGAATTTGCCAAACATGCCGCCCACCAAGCGCAAATCACATAGCTTAGGCAAGATCAATAGTAGTTAGAGCAACTATATCATCTTAACAAAGAGCGCATTCAACGCCAGATAGACTAGTTGCTCCAAAAAACTATGCATGAGAGGGTTCCAACCCATCGTACGCATAGGAAAAAAAATAATGAGAGACACAACCCCTTAGTACGAGACAGGTCTCCATGACCTTATCAAGTGTTGCCTCCAAGACCTCCTAGACTTGAGTAGGAGGCCACCCATAGGACCAATGATGGGTGCCTTCCTTGGGCACCCACCCATGTTTATAGGTCATGCCTTGGAACTCCTCAAGAAGCCTATGAGGAATTTGAATAAGAAGAAGAGTGGGCTGAAACACCCTACCAAGGTAGGGGGTGCACTATCCGGTTACCCCTCCATAGGCCTCAGGTTCCCCGTAATTCACAACAAGAACAAACCAAGGAGGAAGGGATCAAATCATATGATGCATACAAATCACTGCTAGAGCGCTTAGATTATACGGAGACCAAGACTTCAGGGCCCCAAAATCCCACATTACACTAGCTCTGCAGCCACCTTGTGCATCCTTCAGTGCTGGCACCCCCATACCCTGAACACTTCAAAATTCCTCAATTGGCAATTTTTAGAGGGGATGAGGATGCCCAAGAGCACGTGACAAGTTTCCTAAGTCAATGCTTTGGCATTCAGGACAATGATGCATTGCTTCTAAGAATGTTTATAACCATGTTTGCGGTCCCTACCTTGGATTGGTTTACCTAGTTTCCAAAGCATAGCATCAGTAACCTGGACCAGCTAGTGGACGTGTTCCTCAAATGTTTGGCCTTCAACACCAAGAATAAGACATCGTTAAGTGACCTAGATAGCCTTAGGCAGTATACGGAGGAAACCATGGCTGCTTATGGAAATTGGTGGAGGACATTGCTTTCAAAGCTACCTTACCTCCCTCCCATGACCGACCAAACCCAAATGTTCTCGAAGAGTTGCCTAAGTTTGATCTCCATGCTATTTTAGCTATAGAAATATGCCTCTCTTGAGGAAGCCCTGGCACAAGCCAAGATAATTAAGGAGATCAAGATACAAGATGGTGATATTGCCAAGCTGTGCAAGAAAGAGTGGCCCAAAAATACCAAAATTGGGCCCATGCAATCGAAACCTGCTATGATCAATCAGGTTGCCATAACAATACCAAATCCTACACAAATGACACATCCCCCAAAAGCTAATTATCAGGTAGTTCCTCTTAAAATCTATGAAAAGGAAAATCATAAGTAAGAGCAAAATTAGTAGCGTCGTCCTAGGCGACAATTCACACACTTCACAGAGTCTACAGACTCCTTGTTTGACCACTTGTTCATGGTAAACTTGATAAAATTATCGAAAAGTTGACCCATAGACCCCAACATGCAAAAACCAAAGGGCTATAGGGAAGACTTATATTGTAGATTTCACCGACAGAAAGGACACGACATCTATGCATGTTAGATATTCAAAAGCTTAGTGCAGGACCTGATAGACAACAAAATGCTAGCAGTGGATAATATCGTAGCATTGATCAACAAATAGATGGAGGTCTTCAAAGACCCTCTTCCTGCCCATGATGCGTAGGCAAAGAATTTACAAGTAAATGAGGTGACACAAAATCACCCCATGCAAGGTTACGTAGGGATGATAAGCATAGTGACATGAAACAAAAGATACCCAAGAACAACTACCGCTACTACAGCTATAGGAGATGTTCCATCAACGTCACAACTCCCAAAACACCCTACACAACCTCCCCTACCTAGACCAGTGGCCATGATTTAGACTAAACATACTCAAAGTTTAAGGACCACATCAGCTAGGCTCTCCATTTATGAGCTCATCCGACAATCACCACCCCATCGGGAGGCTCTAATGGAGATACTCAAAGCCATTGAGCTACAACCCCATGAAGTAAATTCTTTCAAAAACTTTGTGGAACATGTAAAACAATGTACAGAACCAGTCATAACATTTAGAGAAGATGAACTGAAATCGATGACTGGTGATATGGTGTATCCACTCCTACACATCATTGCATGGGTCAATGGGATTCCATTCAAGAGGGTGTTGGTGGACACTGGCTCGTCCAACAATATAATCACAACAGTGACATTAAAACACCTTAAGCTACCAGCATCTCATATTGTGACCTCCACCTACATCTTCGAGCATTCAACGACGCATTATGCTCGACGGTTGGCACAATTTTCCTGCCCATCCAAGTGGGACAAAAGACTATTCCTACATTGTGCCACATCTTGGAAGGTGATATGGCCTACAATATCTTGCTGGGACGGCCTTGGATCAGGGACATGAAGTGTTCCCCTTCGATAGCCCACCAATGCCTAAAATATACATATGAAGGTCAAGTCTATGTAGTCCCAATAGACTTAGAGCTCTTTAAGTATTGCAATGCAGTGTAGATGATGCCACAATCGACCCTTCCATCGACACATTAGTAATTTCAATTGAATCCATCCAAACAAGGTCCAATTCTACCTACATCCCTACTGTTAAGTCCCTCAACTCACCAACCGGGCCCATTTTCATCATCTATTACTTCACCAACGATGCCATCTATGGTATCCACATCAAAGGACAATAGGAAGAAGCCCCTAGAGGAGATACCACCATTAGTCTCAACCATATCTACCAAAGATGTGCCCATCTAAATGGAATTCAAGACACCTGGCTCACCCAACATGGAGTGGACTCAGGAAGAACTCCCATTCCCTCCACCTTAATAATCGATTATTACCATTGAGATGGCCAATACAGGCCTGGGGGAGTACCTAGTGTGGAACATTATGGCAACACACATGCTCAAATACATGCAAGACATGGGGAGACCTCGCCTCCCCATTGGCACTATCATCCCTTTAAGCTACCCACCAAATTAGACAAACTTTGTATATGGGGCCCTCGACAACAACATCAAACCTTACCTACAAGAGGAAGATGACGAAGATCCATTTGTTGAGAACATTGACTATATTTCCAACCTAGAATTTGCATTGAAATACCTTGGAAAATGTAATTGGAATGGATATGGATTGGGCAGATACAAACAAGGAATGCACGTTCTTTGTCAACCAAGATATCAGATGCCATACAATAAAATATGATTAGGGTTCAACCACCCTTTGCCCCTTGACATCTTGGTAGAAAACATGCCCCATTTTCCCAACCCCAAGTTTGTAGCTATTTTGGATGCCTTTGGATAAGAAATTTGGGAGGTCGCTTTCGCTCATTTTGTGACAGTCACCAGCGTCCCACCCTAGAGTGATTAAAAATCTACTCTTTATTTCCTAGCTATTCTTTTTGCAGTGTGTCCCTAATGATGTCTGATTCTCCTGTTCAAGTTTCATCTCATTCTGACATGCTTTGATCTCTATTTTATTATTTCATGTATTCACTAGCTGAAGGCCTTGGGGATTGCATGTTTCATTCCATCCACATATTCTATTAACCATTTGCTATTTCTTTGTACATAGGATCTCGACATCGAAAGGGTAGCAAGGAACAACGGATGCACTCACACAAACAGTGGTGACATTTGGCCTGCCCATTTCGAATGTGGGCATGCGAAAGGTCTCGAAGGGAAGTGTACCATCCGTTGGTGTAACAAAATTGTATTGAACGCTCCAAGCCCCTGAAATGAGGGGAGGTAATGTATTGTAACTGGATTACACACAAAATTAATAAAAGAGGCTACACTTTAGTTTTGCTTTACATCTCATTTCATTGCGTCATTTTCCATTTTCATGCACTTATTCTTCGTGTTTTCGTAGGACTTAATGTTTCATTACACATCTACTTTTGTTTGCATCACATCTGGTATGCCATGCTTTTGTAGACATGATTTTAGTGGCGATCATGGTGGGAATCTGTCCCCTACTATTGGGATCAAGTTTTTGATCAAAATTTTGTGTTGTTCTTACAGGTGTGTTGATCCTTAGGGCACTACACTGCTGCTCGTGCCACCCTGTGACGAATACAGACTGACATTCATTTCACCTAGGGATGAATAGGCATTCGTCTCACCCTATGATGAATACAGATATTCTATTCATCCCACCCTAGGATGATTAGCTCTCTATGCATTTTTTAAGCAGAAACTCAGGGGCATCTATTGTGGGCAGAGAAGAGGTAGGTTTTCTAAACATCCTCCATGTTTTTTTGTATCTGTCTATGCAATTTTTCTATTTTCTTTGCTTGCATAGGGAAGTTTGTTGCATGTTTTCTTTATTTGCATGAGTAAAAGGAACCACACACACCACGTAATAATATTAACATCAAAGAGTTGGTCTTAAAATCCCAACACTTGATCAAGACCAAAGGTGGATTTCATCACCACCTTGGCTTGAATTTTGCATACATAAGCCTGATCGTGACTGTTGCTAGACATAAATCCTGATGAAATCTAACCAAGTGTAGTGGGGGTGATTCAACATGCATGAGGACAAGTCTTCTATGGTAGGTTTCAAAAATAGAGTGATCCCCCTTTCGTACTGCCTATGTTCCATGTACTATTCTGCTCTTGCGTACCAATAGTTTCCCTCACGTAAGGACAAGTATATTGAGAGGTTCGGTATAACGGCCTGGAAGTGGTATATTGAAGGGACAACCATTTTGCAGATATAAGAGCCCTCATCATGTATGAATAACAAAATTTTATTTTTATGGTTTGCACAACAAAAATTAAAACACACTGAACCAGATTTAGGACACACATTTAATCTGTAAATTAGATAATCATTTCTTTGTTTGTGTTTTCCCTATTGTTTGGTGTAGCATAAAAAATTGTAAAGGAGATAAAAACATACATATCTTGTAGAAAGACCACCACCATGGTGTACACCCATAGCCAAGCCCAATCACGGGTAGAAGTTACAAAAATTGTACAAGGAGGCACAAGTCAGCTCCGTTATAGCCCCAAGGACTTGGTTATACCACCTTGGCAGCCTGACCCACAACGGGGTCCAAATTATGATACTAAAAAAAAATACTATAGAGGCACCCCTTTGATGGGCAATCTCATTTAACACAGACCCTCTCAGGAGGAGTACAGACATGGGAAGACCCCCTTAGACCCTCATTATGAGTGGCCACCACACGATGAAGCACTGGAACAACATAGGGTTCATAAGGAGGTACCACATGATTATATCATCCCCCCTCTACCCCTCATTACTATTAGAACTAATAGATCAAATATAGAGTGCAAGGCTCTTCAGAAAGGGTGAGCTAAATCTTCCCGTCCCTTTCACATGTACCAAAGGGAGCATGAGGAAAACCGGTATATTCCTCAAGAGAAATACACAATGCAGGAGCAATGCACATCTGCACCTGCTAATTATCAAGATCACCTATTAAGGCCAGAGCCTCAGGTGAATGCTACTAACCTCGATAGAGGAAATTGACCCATAGATATCTTGGATCACCGTGACTGAGATAGATATGTAGTGGATGAATCTAGGCCTCCTAGACCTAAGACGGTAGAACAAATTGACTTGGAATTTTCCAAACATGCCGCCCACCAAGCACAAATCACATAGCTTAGGCAAGATCAATAGTAGTTAGAGAAACTATATCATCTTAACAAAGAGTGCATTCAATGCCAGACAGACGAGTTGCTCCAGAAAACTATGCATGAGAGGGTTCCATCCCCTCCTACGCATAGGACAAAATTTTTTGAGAGACACAACCCCTTAGTACCAGATAGGTCTCCATGACCTTATCAAGTGTTGCCTCCAAGACCTCCTAGAATTGAGTAGGAGGCCACCCATAGGACCAATGATGGGTGCCTTCCTTGGGCACCCACCCATGTTTATAGGTCATGCCCAGGAACTCCTCAAGAAGCCTATGAGGAATTTGAGTAGGAAGAAGAGCGGGCTGAAACACCCTACCAAGGTAGGGGGTGTGCTATCCGGTTACCCCTCCATAGGCCTCAAGTTCCTTGTAATTCACAACAAGAACAAACCAAGGAGGAAGAGATCAAATCCTATGATGTATACAAATCACTGCTAGAGCGCTTAGATTATATGGAGACCAAGACTTTGGGGCCCCAAAATACCACATTACACCAGCTCTGCAGTTACCCTGTGCATCCTTCAGTGTTGGCACCCCGATACCCTGAACACTTCAAAATTCCTCAATTGGCAATTTTTAGAGGGGATGAGGATGCCCAAGATCACGTGACAAGTTTCCTAAGTCAATGCTTTGGCATTCAGGACAACGATGCATTGCTTCTAAGAATGTTTATAACCATGCTTGCGGTCCCTACCTTAGATTGGTTTACCTAGTTGCCGAAGCATAGCATCAATAACCTGGACTAGCTAGTGGACGTGTTCCTCAAATGTTTCACCTTCAACACTAAGAAGAAGACATCATTAAGCGACCTAGCTAGCCTCAGGCAGTATGAGGAGGAAACCATGGCTGCTTATGGAAATTAGTGGAGGACATTGCTTTCAAAGCTACCTCACCTCCCTCTCATGACCGACCAAACCCAAATGTTCTCTAAGAGTTGCCTAATGTTGATCTCCATGCTATTGTAGCTGTAGAAATATGCCACTCTCGAGGAAGCCCTAGTGCAAGCCAAGATAATTAAGGAGATCATGATACAAGATGGTCATATTGCCAAGATGTGCAAGAAAGAGTGGCCCAAAAATACCAAAATTGGGCCCATGCAATCGAAACCTGCTACGATCAATTAGGTTGCCATAAACATACAAAATCCTACACAAACAACACAGCCCCCAAAGGCTAATTATTAGGTAGTTCCTCTTAAAAGCTATGAAAAGGAAAATCATAAGTAAGAGCAAAATTAGTAGCGTCGTCCTAGGCGACAATTCACACACTTCATAGAGTCTAAAGACTCCTTGTTTGACCAATTATTCATGGTAAACTTGATAAAATTTTTGAAAAGTTGACCCATACACCCCAACACGCCAAAACCCAAGGGTTATATGGAAGACTTATATTGTAGATTTCACCGACAGAAAGGACATGACATCTATGCATGTTAGATATTCAAAAGCTTAGTGCAGGACCTGATAGACAACAAAATGCTAGCAGTGGATAATATCGTAGCACTGATCAACAAATAGATGGAGGTCTTCAAAGACCCTCTTCCTGCCCATGATGCATAGGAAAAGACTTTACAAGTAAACGAGGTGACACAAAATCACCCCATGCAAGGGTACGTAGGGATGATAAGCATAGTGACACGAAACAATAGATACCCAAGCACAACTACCGCTGCTATAGCTATAGGAGATGTTCCATCAACGTCACAACTCCCACAACACCCTACAAAACCTCCCCTACCTAGACCAATGGTCATGATTCAGACTAAACATACTCAAATTTTAAGGACCACATCAGCTAGGCTCTCCATTTATGAGCTCATCCGACAATCACCACCCCATCAGGAGGCTCTAATGGAGATACTCAAAGCCATTGAGCTACAGCCCCATGAAGTAAATTCTTTCAAAAAATTTATGGAACATGTAAAATAATGTACAGAACTAGTCATAACCTTTAGAGAAGATGAACTAAAATCGGTGACTGGTGATATGGTGGATCCACTCCTACACATCATTGCATGGGTCAACGGGATTCCATTCAAGAGGGTGTTGGTGTACATTGTCTCGTCCAAAAATATAATCACAACAGTGACATTAAAAGACCTTATGCTACTAGCATCTCATATTGTGGCCTCCACCTACACTCTTTGAGCATTCAATGATGCGTTATGCTCAACGGTTGGCACAATTGTCCTGCCCATCCAAATGGGACAAAAGACTATTCCTACATTGTGCCACATATTGGAAGGTGAGATGGCCTAAAATATCTTTTTGGGACGGCCTTGGATCAGGGACATGAAGTGTGTCCCTTCGATAGCCTACCAATGCCTAAAATATACATATGAAGGGCAAGTCTATGTAGTCCCAATAGACTTAGAGCTCTTTAAGTATTGCAATGCAGTGCAGATGATGCCACAATCGACCCTTCCATCGACACATTTAGAATTTCAATTGAATCCATCCAAACAAGGTCCAATTCTACCTACATCCCCATTTTTAAGTCCCTCAACTCACCAACCTGTCCCATTTTCATCATCTATTACTTCACCAATGATGCCATCTATGGTATCCACATCGAAGGACAACAAGAAGAAGTCCCTAGAGGAGATACCACCATTAGTCTCAACCATATCTACCAAATATGTGCCCATCCAAATGGAAGTCAAGACACCTGGTTCACCCAACATGGAGTGGACTCAGGAAGAACTCCCATTCCCTCCCCCTCAATCATCGATTATTACCATTGAGATGGCCAATACAGGCCTGGGTGAGTACCTAGTGTGGAACATTATGGCAACACCCATGCTCAAATCCATGCAAGACATGGGGAGACCTTGCCTCCCCATCGACACTATCATCCCTTTATGCTACCCACAAAATTAGACAAACTTTGTATATGAGGCCCTTGACAACAACATCAAACATTACCTACAAGAGGAAGATGACGAAGATCCATTTGCTGAGAACATTGACTATCTTTCCAAACCAGACTTCGCATTGAAATGCCTTGGAAAATGTAATTGGAATGGATATGGATTGGGCAGATACAAACAAGGAATCTGTGTTCTTTTTCAACCAATATATCAGATGCCATAAGATAAAATAGGATTGGGGTTCAACCACCCTTTGCCCCTTGACATCTTGGTAGAAAACATGCCCCATTTTCCCAACCCCAAGTTTGCAGGTATTTTGCATGGCTTTGGATAAGAAATTTGGGAGGTCTCTTTCGCACGTTTTGTGACAGTCGCCAGCATCCCACCCCGGAGTGATTAGAAATCCATACTTGATTTCCTGACTATTCTTTTTGTAGTGTGTCCCTAATGATGTCTGATTGTCCTGTTCAAGTTTCATCTCATTCTGACATGCTTTGATATCTGTTTTATTATTTCATGTATTCACTAGTCGGAGACCTTGGGGATTGCATGTTTCATTCCATCCGCATATTCTATTAACCATTTGCTATTTCTTTGTACATAGTATCTCGACACTAGAATGGTAGCAAGGAACAATGGATGCACTCATGCAAACAATGGTGACATTTGGCCCACCCATTTCGAATGTGGGCACACGAAAGATCTCGAAGGGAAGCATACCATCCGTTGGTGTAACAAAATTGTATCGAACGCTTCGAGCCCCTGAAATGGGGGAGGTAATGTATTTTAACTGGATTACACACAAAATTAATAAAAGAGGCTACACTTTAGTTTTGCTTTACATCTCATTTCATTGTGTCATTTTCCATTATCATGCACTTGTTCTTCATGTTTTCGTAGGACTTAGCATTTCATTACACATCTACTTTTTTTTTCATCACATCCGGTACACCATGCTTCTGTAGACATGATTTTAGTGGTGATCATGGTGGGAATCTATCCCCTACTATTGGGATCAATTTTTTGATCAAAATTTTGTGTTTTTCTTACAGGTGTGTTGATCCTTAGGGCGTTGGACTACTGCTCATGCCACCCTGTGACGAATACAGACTGGCATTCATTTCACCCAGAGATGAATAGGCATTCATATCAACCTATGATGAATATAGATATTCTATTCATCCCACCCCAGGATGATTAGCTCTCTGTGCATTTTTTAAGAAAAAACTCAGGGGCATCTATTGTGGGCAGAGAAGAGGTAGGTTTTCTAAACATCCTCAATGTTTTTTTGTTTCTGTCTATGCAATTTTTCTATTTTATTTGCTTGCATAGGGATGTTTGTTGCATGTTTTCTTTCTTTGCATGAGTAAAAGGAACCACACACACCACATAATAATATTAATATCAAAGAGTTGGTCTTAAAATCCCAACACTTGATCAAGACCAATGGTGGATTTCATCACCACCTTGGCTTGGATTTTGCATACATAAGACTGATCGCGACTGTTGCTAGACATAAATCCTGATGAAATCTAACCAAGTGTAGTAGGGGTGATTCCCCGTGCATGAGGATAAGTATTCTATGGTAGGTGTCAAAAATAGAGCAATTCCCCTTTCGTACCGCCTATGTTCCATGTACTACTCTGCTATCGCAGACCAATAATTTCCCTCACGTAAGGGCGAGTATATTGAGAGGTTCGGTATAACGACCTGGAAGTGGTATATTTAAGGGACAACCATTTTGGAGATATAAGAGTCCTCATCATGTATGAATAACAAAATTTTATTTTTATGGTTTGCACAAAAAAAATCAAAACACATTGAACCATATTTAGGACACACATTTAATCTATAAATGAGATAATCATTTCTTTGTTTGTGTGGTCCCTTTTGTTTTGTGTAGCATAAAAAATTGTAAAGGAGAAAAAAACATACATATCTTGTAGAAATACAACCACCATGGTGTACACCCATAGCCAAGCCCAATCATGTGTAGAAGTTGCAAAAAGTGTACAAGGAGGCACAAGTCAGCTCCGTTATAGCCCTAAGGACTTGGTTATACCACCTTGACAGCCTGACCCACAACGGTGTCCAAATCATGCTACTATAGAAAAGGACTATAGAGGCACCCATTTGATGGGCACTCTCATTCAACATAGACCCTCTCAGGAGGAGTACATACATGGGAAGACCCCCTTAGACACTCATTATGAGTGGCCACCACACGATGAAGCACTGGAACAACATAGGGTTCATAAGGAGGGACCACATGATTATATCATCCCCCCTCTACCCCTCATTACTATTAGAACTAATAGACCAAATATAGAGTGCAAGGCTCTTCAAAAAAGGTGAGCTAAACCCACCTGTCCCTTTCACATGTACCAAAGGGAGCATGAGGAAAATCGGTATATTCCTCAAGAGCAATACACAATGCGGGAGTAATGTGCATCTGCACCTGCTAATTATCAAGATCACCTATTAAGGCCAAAGCCTCAGGTGAATGCTACTAACCTTGATAGAGGAAAGTGACCCATAGATATTTTGGATCACTGCGACTGAGATAGATATGTAGGGGAGGAATCTAGGCCTCCTAGACCTAAGACGGTAGAACAAATCAACTTGGAATTTTCCAAACATGCCACCCACCAAGTGAAAATCACATAGCTTAGGCAAGATCAATAGTAGTTAGAGAAACTATATCATCTTAACAAAGAGTGCATTCAGTGCCAGACAGACGAGTTGCTCCAAAAAACTATGCATGAGAGGGTTCCAACCCATCGTACGCATAGGAAAAAAATTTATGAGAGACACAACACCTTAGTACAAGACAGGTCTCCATGACCTTATCAAGTGTTGCCTCCAAGACCTCCTAGACCTAAGTAGGAGGCCACCCATAGGACCAATGATGGGTGCCTTCCTTGGGCACCCACCCATGTTTATAGGTCATGCCCTTGAACTCCTCAAGAAGCCTATGAGGAATTTGAGTAGGAAGAAGAGCGGGCTGAAACACCCTACCAAGGCAGGGGGTGCGCTATCCAGTTACCCCTCCATAGGCCTCAGGTTCCCCATAATTCACAACAAGAACAAACCAATGAGGAAGGGATCAAATTCTATGATGCATACAAATCACTGCTAGAGCGCTTAGATTATACGGAGACCAAGACTTCAGGGCCCCAAAATCCCACATTACACCAACTCTGCAGCCACCTTGTGCATCCTTCAGTTCTGGCACCCCCATACCCTGAACTCTTCAAAATTCCTCAATTGGAAATTTTTAGAGGGGATGAGGATGCCCAAGAGCACGTGACAAGTTTCCTAAGTCAATGCTTTGGCATTCAGGACAATGATGCATTGCTTCTAAGAATGTTTATAACCATGTTTGCGGTCCCTGCCTTGGATTGGTTTACCTAGTTTCCAAAGCATAGCATCAGTAACCTGGACCAGCTAGTGGACGTGTTCCTCAAATGTTTTTCCTTCAACACCAAGAAGAAGACATTGTTAAGTGACCTAGCTAGCCTTAGGCAGTATGAGGAGGAAACCATGGTTGCTTATGGAAATTGGTGGAGGACATTGCTTTCAAAGCTACCTTACCTCCCTCCCATGACCGACCAAACCCAAATGTTCTCGAAGAGTTGCCTAAGGTTGATCTCCATTCTATTGTAGCTATAGAAATATGCCTCTCTTGAGGAAGCCCTGGCGCAAGCCAAGATAATTAAGGAGATCAAGATACAAGATGGTGATATTGCCAAGCTGTGCAAGAAAGAGTGGCCCAAAAACACCAAAATTGGGCCCATGCAATCGAAACTTGCTATGATCAATCAGGTTGCCATAACAATACCAAATCCTACACAAATGACATAGCCCCCAAAGGCTAATTATCAGGTAGTTCCTATTAAAAGCTATGAAAAGAAAAATCATAAGTAAGAGCAAAATTAGTAGCGTCGTCCTAGGCGACAATTCACACACTTCACAAAGTCTATAGACTCCTTGTTTGACCACTTGTTCATGGTAAAATTGATAAAATTATAGAAAATTTGACCCATAGACCCCAACACGCCAAAACCAAAGGGCTATAGGGAAGACTTATATTGTAGATTTCACCGACAGAAATGACACGACATCTATGCATGTTAGATATTCAAAAGCTTAGTGCAGGACCTAATAGACAACAAAATGCTAGCGGTGGATAATATCGTAGCACTGATCAACAAATAGATGGAGGTCTTCAAAGAACCTCTTCCTGCCCATGATGCGTAGGCAAAGACTTTACAAGTAAATGAGGTGACACAAAATCACCCCATGCAAGGGTACGTAGGGATGATAAGCATAGTGACACGAAACAAGAGATACCCAAGCACAACTACCGCTGCTACAGCTATAGGAGATGTTCCATCAACGTCACAACTCCCACAACACCCTACACAACCTCCCCTACATAGACCAGTGGCCATGATTCAGAATAAACATACTCAAAGTTTAAGGACCACATCAGCTAGGCTCTCCATTTATGAGCTCATCCGACAATCACCACCCCATCGGGAGGCTCTAATGGAGATACTCAAAGTCATTGAGCTACAGCCCCATGAAGTAAATTATTTCAAAAACTTTGTGGAACATGTAAAATAATGTACAGAACCAGTCATAACCTTTAGAGAAGATGAACTGAAATCGATGACTGGTGATATGGTGGATCCACTCCTACACATCATTGCATGGGTCAACAGGATTCCATTCAAGAGGGTGTTGGTGGACACTGGCTCGTCCAACAATATAATCACAAAAATGACATTAAAACACCTTAAGATGCCAACATCTCATATTGTGGCCTCCACCTACACTCTTCGAGCATTCAACGACGCGTTATGCTCGATGGTTGGGACAATTGTCCTGCCCATCCAAGTGGGACAAAAGACTATTCCTACATTGTGCCACATCTTGGAAGGTGATATGGCCTACAATATCTTGTTGGGACGGCCTTGGATCAGGGACATGAAGTGTGTACCTTCGATAGCCCACCAATGCCTAAAATATACATATGAAGGGCAAGTCTATGTAGTCCCAATAGACTTAGAGCTCTTTAAGTATTGCAATGCAATGTAGCTGATGCCACAATCGACCCTTCCATTGACACATTAAGACTTTTAATTGAATCCGTCCAAACAAGGTCCAATTCTACCTACATCCCTACTGTTAAGTCCCTCAACTCACCAATCGGGCCCATTTTCATCATCTATTACTTCACCAATGATGCCATCTATGGTATCCACATCGAAGGACAACAGGAAGAAGCCCCTAGAGGAGATACCACCATTAGTCTCAACCATCTCTACCGAAGATGTACCCATCCAAATGGAAGTCAAGACACCTGGCTCACCCAACATGGAGTGGACTCAGGAAGAACTCCCATTCCCTCCCCCTTAATAATCGATTATTACCATTGATATGGCCAATACAGGCCTGGGGAGTACCTAGTGTGGAACATTATGGCAACACCCATGCTCAAATCCATGCAAGACATGGGGAGACCTTGCCTCCCCATCGACACTATCATCCCTTTATGCTACCCACCAAATCAGACAAACTTTGTATATGGGGCCCTCGACAACAACATCAAACCTTACCTACAAGAGGAAGATGACGAAGATCCATTTGTTGAGAACATTGACTATATTTCCAACCTAGAATTTGCATTGAAATACCTTGGAAAATGTAATTGGAATGGATATGGATTGGGCAGATACAAACAAGGAATGCACGTTCTTTGTCAACCAAGATATCAGATGCCATACAATAAAATAGGATTAGGGTTCAACCACCCTTTGCCCCTTGACATCTTGGTAGAAAACATGCCCCATTTTCCCAACCCCAAGTTTGTAGCTATTTTGGATGCATTTGGATAAGAAATTTGGGAGGTCGCTTTCGCACATTTTGTGAAAGTTACCAGCGTCCCACCCTAGAGTGATTACAAATCCACACTTTATTTCCTAACTATTCTTTTTGCAGTCTGTCCCTAATGATGTCTGATTCTCCTGTTCAAGTTTCATCTCATTCTGACATGCTTTGATCTCTATTTTATTATTTCATGTATTCACTAGCCGAAGGCCTTGGGGATTGCATGTTTCATTCCATCCACATATTCTATTAACCATTTGCCATTTCTTTGTACATAGGATCTCGACATCGAAAGGCTAGCAAGGAACAATGGATGCACTCACGCAAATAGTGGTGACATTTTCCCTGCCCATTTCGAATGTGGGCATGCGAAAGGTCTCGAAGGGAAGTGTACCATCCGTTGGTGTAACAAAATTGTATTGAACGCTCCAATCCAATGAAAGGGGGGGAGGTAATGTATTGTAACTGGATTACACACAACATTAATAAAAGAGGCTACACTTTAGTTTTGCTTTACATCTCATTTCATTGCGTCATTTTCCATTTTCATGCACGTGTTCTTCGTGTTTTCATAGGACTTAACGTTTCATTACACATCTACTTTTGTTTGCATCACATATGGTATGCCATGCTTTTGTAGGCATGATTTTAGTGGTGATCATGGTGGGAATCTGTCCCCTACTATTGGGATCAAGTTTTTGATCAAAGGACTGCTTCTCGTGCCACCCTGTGACGAATACAGACTGGCATTCATTTCACCTAGGGATGAATAGGCATTCGTTTCACCCTATGATGAATACAGATATTCTATTCATCCCACCCTAGGATGATTAGCTCTCTATGCATTTTTTAAGCAGAAACTCAGGGGCATCTATTGTGGGCAGAGAAGAGGTAGGTTTTCTAAACATCCTATATGTTTTTCTATTTTTGTCTATGCAATTTTTCTATTTTCTTTGCTTGCATAGGGAAGTTTGTTGCATGTTTTCTTTATTTGCATGAGTAAAAGGAACCACACACACCACGTAATAATATTAACATCAAAGAGTTGGTCTTAAAATCCCAACACTTGATCAAGACCAATGGTGGATTTCATCACCACCTTGGCTTGAATTTTGCATACATAAGCCTGATCATGACTGTTGCTAGACATAAATCCTGATGAAATCTAACCAAGTGTAGTGGGGGTGATTCCCCATGCATGAGGATAAGTCTTCTATGGTAGGTTTCAAAAATAGAGTGATCCCCCTTTTGTATTGCCTATGTTCCATGTACTATTCTGCTCTTGCATACCAATAGTTTCCCTCACGTAAGGACGAGTATATTGAGAGGTTCGGTATAACGGCCTGGAAGTGGTATATTGAAGAGACAACAATTTTGGAGATATAAGAGCCCTCATCATGTATGAATAACAAAATTTTATTTTTATGGTTTGCACAACAAAAATCAAAACACACTGAACCAGATTTAGGACACACATTTAATTTGTAAATTAGATAATCATTTCTTTGTTTGTGTGGTCCCTTTTGTTTGGTGTAGCATAAAAAAATGTAAAGGAGATAAAAACATACATATCTTGTAGAAAGACCACCACCATGGTGTACACCCATAGCCAAGCCCAATCATGGGTAGAAGTTACAAAAATTGTACAAGGAGGCATAATTCAGCTCCGTTATAGCCCCAAGGACTTGGTTATACCACCTTGGCAGCCTAACCCACAACGGGGTCCAAATTATGCTACTAAAGAAAAATACTATAAAGGAACCCCTTTGATGGGAACTCTCATTCAACACAGACCCTCTTAGGAGGAGTACAGACATGGGAAGACCCCCTTAGACACTCATTATAAGTGGCCACCACACGATGAAGCACTGGAACAACATAGGGTTCATAAGGAGGTACCACATGATTATATCATCCCCCCTCTACCCATCATTACTATTAGAAATAATAGACCAAATCTAGAGTGCAAGGCTCTTCAGAAAGGGTGAGCTAAATCTGCCCGTCCCTTTCACATGTACCAAACGGAGCATGAGGAAAACCGGTATATTCCTTAAGAGCAATACATAACGCAGGAGCAATGCACATCTGCACCTGCTAATTATCAAGATCACCTATTAAGGCTAGAGCCTCAGGTGAATGCTACTAACCTCAACAGAGGAAAGTGAACCATAGAGATCTTGGATCACCACGACTGAGATAGATATGTAGGGGAGGAATCTAGGCCTCCTAGACCTAATACGGTAGAACAAATTGACTTGGAATTTGCCAAACATGCCACCCACCAAGAACAAATCACATAGCTTAGGCAAGATCAACAGTAGTTAGAGAAACTATATCATCTTAACAAAGAGCGCATTCAGTGCCAGACAGACGAGTTGCTCCAGAAAACTATGCATGAGAGGGTTCCATCCCCTCGTATGCATAGGACAAAAATTTATGAGAGACACAACCCCTTAGTATGAGATAGGTCTCCATGACCTTATCAAGTGTTGCCTCCAATACCTCCTAGAATTTAGTAGGAGGTCACCCATAGGACCAATGATGGGTGCCTTCCTTGGGCACCCACCCATGTTTATAGGTCATGCCCAAGAACTCCTCAAGAATCCTATGAGGAATTTGAGTAGGAAGAAGAGTGGGCTGAAACACCCTACCAAGGCAGGGGGTGTGCTATCCGGTTACCCCTCCATAGGCCTCAAGTTCCTTGTAATTCACAACAAGAACAAACCAAGGAGGAAGAGATCAAATCCTATGATGCATACAAATCACTGCTAGAGCGCTTAGATTATATGGAGACCAAGACTTTGGGGCCCCAAAATCCCACATTGCACCAGCTTTGCAGTTACCTTGTGCATCCTTCAGTTTTGGCACCCCGATACCCTGAACACTTCAAAATTCCTCAATTGGCAATTTTTAGAGGGGATGAGGATGCCCAAGATCACGTGACAAGTTTCCTAAGTCAATGCTTTGGCATTCAGGACAACGATGCATTATTTCTAAGAATGTTTATAACCATGCTTGCGGTCCCTACCTTAGATTGGTTTACCTAGTTGCCGAAGCATAGCATCAATAACCTGGACTAGCTAGTGGATGTGTTCCTCAAATGTTTCACCTTCAACACTAAGAAGAAGACATCATTAAGAGACATAGCTAGCCTCAGGAAGTATGAGGAGGAAACCATGGCTACTTATGGAAATTGGTGGAGGACATTGCTTTCAAAGCTACCTCACATCCCTCTCATGACTGACCAAACCCAAATGTTCTCTAAGAGTTGCCTAATGTTGATATCCATGCTATTGTAGCTGTAGAAATATTCCACTCTCGAGGAAGCCCTAGTGCAATCCAAGATAATTAAGGAGATCATGATCCAAGATGGTGATATTGCCAAGCTGTGCAAGAAAGAGTGGCCCAAAAATACCAAAATTGGGCCCATGCAATCGAAACCTGCTACGATCAATCAGGTTGCTATAAACATACCAAATCCTGCACAAACAACACAGCCCCCAAAGGCTAATTATTAGGTAGTTCCTTTTAAAAGCTATGAAAAGGAAAATCATAAGTAAGAGAAAAATTAGTAGCATCATCCTAGGCGACAATTCACACACTTCACAGAGTCTAAAGACTCCTTGTTTGACCACTTGTTCATGGTAAACTTGATAAAATTATTGAAAAGTTGACCCATAGACCCCAACACGCCAAAACCCAAGGGCTATAGGGAAGACTTATATTGTAGATTTCATCGACAGAAAGGACACGACATATATGCATGTTAGATATTCAAAAGCTTAGTGCAGGACTTGATAGACAACAAAATGCTAGCAGTGGATAATATCATAGCACTGATCAACAAATAGATGGAGGTCTTCAAAGACCCTCTTCCTGCCCATGATGCATAGGCAAAGAATTTACAAGTAAATGAGGTGACACAAAATCACCCCATGCAAGGGTACGTAGGGATGATAAGCATAGTGACATGAAACAAGATATACCCAAGCACAACTACCACTGCTATAGCTATAGGAGATGTTCCATCAATGTCACAACTCCCACAACACCCTACACAACCTCCCCTACCTAGACTAGTGGTCATGATTCAGACTAAACATACTCAAAGTTTAAGGACCACATCAGCTAGGCTCTCCATTTATGAGCTCATCCGACAATCACCACCCCATCGGGAGGCTCTAATGGAGATACTCAAAGCCATTGAGCTACAGCCCCATGAAGTAAATTCTTTCAAAAACTTTGTGGAACATGTAAAATAATGTACAGAACTAGTCATAACCTTTAGAGAAGATGAACTGAAATCGGTGACTGGTGATATGGTGGATCCACTCCTAAACATCATTGCATGGGTCAACGGGATTCTATTCAAGAGGGTGTTGGTGGACATTGGCTCGTCCAACAATATAATAACAACAGTGACATTAAAAAACCTTAAGCTGCCAGCATCTCATATTGTGGCCTCCACCTACACTCTTCGAGCATTCAACGACACGTTATGCTCGACGGTTGGCACAATTGTCCTACCCATCCAAGTGGGACAAAAGACTATTCCTACATTGTGCCACATATTGGAAGGTGAGATGGCCTACAATATCTTGTTGGGACGGCCTTGGATCAGGGACATGAAGTCTGTCCCTTTGATAGCCCACCAATGCCTAAAATATACATATGAAGGGCAAGTCTATGTAGTCCCAATAGACTTAGAGCTCTTTAAGTATTGCAATGTAGTGCAGCTGATGCCACAATCGACCCTTCCATCGACACATTTGGACTTTCAATTGAATCCGTCCAAACAAGGTCCAATTCTACCTATATCCCCACTGTTAAGTCCCTCAACTCAACAACCGGGCCCATTTTCATCATCTATTACTTCACCAATGATGCCATCTATGGTATCCACATCGAAGGACAACAGGAAGAAGCCCCTATAGGAGATACCACCATTAGTCTCAACCATCTCTATCGAAGATGTTCCCATCCAAATGGAAGTCAAGACACCTGGTTCACCCAACATGGAGTGGACTTAGGAAGAACTCCCATTCCCTCCCCCTCAATCATCGATTATTACCATTGAGATGGCCAATACAAGCCTTGGGGAGTACCTAGTGTGGAACATTATGGCAACACCCATGCTCAAATCCATGCAAGACATGGGGAGACCTTGCCTCCCCATCGACACTATCATCCCTTTATGCTACCCACCAAATTAGACAAACTTTGTATATGAGGCCCTTGACAACAACATAAAACCTTACCTACAAGAGGAAGAGGACGAAGATCCATTTGCTGAGAAAATTGACTATCTTTCCAAACAAGACTTCTCATTGAAATGCCTTGGAAAATGTAATTGGAATGGATATGGATTGGGCAGATACAAAAAAGGAATCCGCGTTCTTTGTCAACCAAGATATCATATGCCATAAGATAAAACAGGATTAGGGTTCAACCACCCTTTGCCCCTTGACATCTTGGTAGAAAACATGCCCCATTTTCCCAACCCCAAGTTTGTAAGTATTTTGGATGCCTTTGGATAAGAAATTTGGGAGGTCTCTTTCGCACATTTTGTGACATTCGCCAGCGTCCCACCCCGGAGTGATTAAAAATACATACTTGATTTCCTGACTATTCTTTTTGTAGTGTGTCCCTAATGATGTCCGATTGTCCTGTTCAAGTTTCATCTCATTCTGACATGCTTTGATCTCTGTTTTATTATTTCATGTATTCACTAGGCGGAGGCCTTGGGGATTGCATGTTTCATTCCATCCGCATATTCTATTAACCATTTGCTATTTCTTTGTACATAGGATATCAACACTAGAATGTTAGCAAGGAAAAATGGATGCACTCATGCAAACAGTGGTGACATTTGGCCCACCCATTTCGAATGTGGGCACACGAAAGATCTCAAAGGGGAGCGTACCATCCGTTGGTGTAACAAAATTATATCGAACGCTTCGAGCCCCTGAAAGGGGGGAGGTAATGTATTTTAACTGGATTACACGCAACATTAATAAAAGAGGCTACACTTTAGTTTTGCTTTACATCTCATTTCATTGTGTCATTTTCCATTATCATGCACTTGTTCTTCATGTTTTCGTAGGACTTAGCATTTCATTACACATCTACTTTTTTTTGCATCACATCCGATACACCATGCTTCTGTAGACATGATTTTAGTGGTGATCATGGTGGGAATCTTTCCCCTACTATTGGGATCAAGTTTTTGATCAAAATTTTGTGTTTTTCTTACAAGTGTGTTGATCCTTAGGGCGTTGGACTGCTGCTCATGCCACCCTGTGATGAATACAGGTTGGCATTCATTTCACCCAGAGATGAATAGGCATTCGTCTCAACCTATGATGAATACAGATATTCTATTCATCCCACCCCAGGATGATTAGCTCTCTGTGCATTTTTTAAGCAAAAACTCAGGGGCATCTATTGTGGGCAGAGAAGAGGTAGGTTTTCTAAACATCCTCTATGTTTTTTTGTTTTTGTCTATGCAATTTTTCTATTTTATTTGCTTGCATAGGGATGTTTGTTGCATGTTTTCTTTCTTTGCATGAGAAAAATTAACCAAACACACCACGTAATAATATTAATATCAAAGAGTTGGTCTTAAAATCCCAACACTTGATCAAGACCAACAGTGGATTTCATCACCACCTTGGCTTGGATTTTGCATACATAAGACTGATCGCGACTGTTGCTAGACATAAATCCTGATGAAATCTAACCAAGTGTAGTAGGGGTGATTCCCCATGCATGAGGATAAGTCTTCTATGGTAGGTGTCAAAAATAGAGCAATTCCCCTTTCGTACCGCCTATGTTCCATGTACTACTCTGCTATCGCATACCAATAATTTCCCTCATGTAAGGGCGAGTATATTGAGAGGTTCGGTATAATGACCTGGAAGTGGTATATTGAAGGGACAACCATTTTGGAGATATAAGAGCCCTCATCATGTATGAATAACAAAATTTTATTTTTATGGTTTGCACAACAAAAATCAAAACACATTGAACCATATTTAGGACACATTTAATCTATAAATGAGATAATCATTTCTTTGTTTGTGTGGTCCCTTTTGTTTGGTGTACAATAAAAAATTGTAAACGAGATAAAAACATACATATCTTGTATAAATACCACCACCATGGTGTACACCCATAGCCAAGCCCAATCATGGGTAGAAGTTGCAAAAAGTGTACAAGGAGGCACAAGTCAGCTCTGTTATAGCCCCAAGGACTTGGTTATACCACCTTGACAGCCTGACCCACAACGGGGTCCAAATCATGCTACTACAAAAAATGACTATAGAGGCACCCCTTTGAGGGGCACTCTCATTCAACACAGACCCTCTCAGGAGGAGTACAGACATGGGAAGACCCCCTTAGACATTCATTATGAGTGGCCACCACACGATGAAGCACTGGAACAACATAGGGTTCATAAGGAGGGACCACATGATTATATCATCCCCCCTCTACCCCTCATTACTGTTAGAACTAATAGACCAAATCTAGAGTGCAAGGCTCTTCAAAAAAGGTGAGCTAAACCCACCCGTCCCTTTCACATGTACCAAAGGGAGCATGAGGAAAATCGGTATATTCCTCAAGAGTTATACACAACGCGGGAGTAATGTGCATCTGCACCTGCTAATTATCAAGATCACCTATTAAGGCCAAAGCCTCAGGTGAATGCTACTAACCTTGATAGAGGAAAGTGACCCATAGAGATTTTGGATCACCGCGACCAAGATAGATATGTAGGGGATGAATCTAGGCCTTCTAGACCTAAGATGGTAGAACAAATCAACTTGGAATTTGCCAAACATGCCGCCCACCAAGTGCAAATCACATAGCTTAGGCAAGATCAACAGTTGTTAGAGCAACTATATCATCTTAAAAAAGAGCGCATTCAGTGCCAGACAGACGAGTTGCTCCAAAAAACAATGCATGAGAGGGTTCCGACCCATCGTATGCATAGGAAAAAAATTTGAGAGACACAACCCCTTAGTACGAGAGAGGTCTCCATGACCTTATCAAGTGTTGCCTCCAAGACCTCCTAGACCTAAGTAGGAGGCCACCCATAGGACCAATGATGGATACCTTCCTTGGGCACCCACCCATGTTTATAGGTCATGCCCTGGAACTCCTCAAGAAGCCTATGAGGAATTTGAGTAGGAAGAAGAGCGGGCTGAAACACCGTACCAAGGTAGGGGGTGCACTATCCGGTTACCCCTGCATAGGATTCAGGTTCCCCGTAATTCACAACAAGAACAAACCAAGGAGGAAGAGATCAAATACTATGATGCATACAAATCACTGCTAGAGCGCTTAGATTATATGGAGACCAAGAGTTCGGGGCCCCAAAATCCCACATTACACCAGCTCTGCAGTCACCTTGTGCATCCTTCAGTGCTGGCACCCCCATACCCTGAACACTTCAAAATTTCTCAATTGGCAATTTTTAGAGGGGATGAGGATGCCCAAGAGCACATGACAAGTTTCCTAAGTCAATGCTTTGGCATTCAGGACAACAATGCATTGCTTCTAAGAATTTTTATAACCATGTTTGCGGTCCCTGCCTTGGATTGATTTACCTAGTTTCCGAAGCATAACATCATTAACCTGGACCAGCTAGTGGACGTGTTCCTCAAATGTTTTGCCTTCAACACCAAGAAGAAGACATCGTTAAGCGATCTAGCTAGCCTTATGCAGTATGAGGAGGAAACCATGGCTGCTTATGGAAATTGGTGGAGGACATTGCTTTCAAAGCTACCTTACCTCCCTCCCATGACGGATCAAACCCAAATGTTCTCGAAGAGTTGCCTAAGGTTGATCTCCATGCTATTGTAGCTATATAAATATGCCACTCTTGAGGAAGCCCTGGCGCAAGCCAATATAATTAAGGAGATCAAGATACAAGATGGTGATATTGCCAAGCTGTGCAAGAAAGAGTGGCCCAAAAATACCAAAATTGGGCCCATGCAATCAAAACCTGCTATGATCAATCAGGTTGCCATAAACATACCAAATCCTACACAAACGACATAGCCACCAAAGGCTAATTATCAGGTAGTTCCTCTTAAAATCTATGAAAAGGAAAATCATAAGAGCGAGCAAAATTAGTAGTGTCGTCCTAGGCGACAATTCACACACTTCACAGAGTCTAAAGACTCCTTTTTTGACCACTTGTTCATGGTAAATTTGATAAAATTATCAAAAATTTGACCCATAGACCCCAACACGCCAAAAACCAAGGGCTATAGAGAAGACTTATATTGTAGATTTCATCGATAGAAAGGACACGACATCTATGCATGTTAGATATTCAAAAGCTTGGTGCAGGACCTGATAGACAACAAAATGCTAGCAGTGGATAATATCGTAGCACTGATCAACAAATAGATGGAGGTCTTCAAATACCCTCTTCCTACCCATGATGCATAGGCAAAGACTTTACAAGTAAATGAGGTGACACAAAATCACCCCATGCAAGGGTACGTAGGGATGATAAGCATAGTGACACAAAACAAGAGATACCCAAGCACAATTGCTGCTGCTACAGCTATAGGAGATGTTCCATCAACGTCACCACTCCCACAAAACCCTACACAACCTCCCCTACCTAGACCAGTGGCCATGATTCAGACTAAACATACTCAAAGTTTAAGGACCACATCGGGTAGGCTCTCCATTTATGAGCTCATCCGACAATCACCACCCCATCGAGAGGATCTAATGGAGATACTTAAAGCCATTGAGCTATAGCCCCATGAAGTAAATTCTTTCAAAAACTTTGTGGAACATGTAAAACAATGTACAAAACTAGTCATAACCTTTAGAGAAGATGAACTGAAATCGGTGACTGGTGATATGGTGGATCCACTCCTACACATCATTGCATGGGTCAATGGGATTCCATTCAAGAGGGTGTTGGTGGACACTGGCTCATCCAACAATATAATCACAACAACAACATTAAAAAACCTTAAGCTGCCAACATCTCATATTGTGGCCTCCACCTACACTCTTTGAGCATTCAACAACGCGTTATGCTCGACGGTTGGCACAATTGTCATGCCCATCCAAGTGGGACAAAATACTATTTCTACATTGTGCCACATCTTGGAAGGTGAGATGGCCTACAATATCTTGTTGGGACGGCCTTGGATCAGGGACATGAAGTGTGTCCCTTCGATAGCCCACCAATGCCTAAAATATACATATGAAGGGAAAGTCTATGTAGTCCCAATAGAATTAGAGCTCTTTAAGTATTGCAATGCAGTGCAGATGATGCCACAATCGACCCTTCCATCAACACATTTGGACTTTCAATTGCATCCATCCAAACAAGGTCCAATTCTACCTACATCCCCACTGTTAAGTCCCTCAACTCACCAATCGGGCCCATTTTCATCATCTATTAGTTCACCAACGATGCCATCTATGGTATCCACATCGAAGGACAACAGGAAGAAGCCCCTAGAGGAGATACCACCATTAGTCTCAACCATCTCTACCGAAGATGTGCCCATCCAAATGGAATTCAAGACACCTGGTTCACCCAACATGGAGTGGACTCAGGAAGAACTCCCATTCCCTCCCCCTCAATCATCGATTATTACCATTGAGATGGCCAATACAGGCCTGGGGGAGTACCTAGTGTGGAACATTATGGCAACACCCATGCTCAAATCCATGCAAGGCATGGGGAGACCTTGCCTCCCCATCAGCACTATCATCCCTTTAGGTTACCCACCAAATCAGACAAACTTTGTATATGGGGCCGTCGACAACAACATCAAACCTTACCTACAAGAGGAAGATGACGAAGATCCATTTGTTGAGAACATTGACTATATTTCCAACCTAGAATTCACATTGAAATACCTTGGAAAATGTAATTGGAATGGATATGGATTGGGTAGATGCAAACAAGGAATGTGCATTCTTTGTCAACCAAGATATCAGATGCCATACGATAAAATAGGATTAGGGTTCAGCCACCCTTTGCCCCTTGACATCTTGGTAGAAAAAATGCCCCATTTTCCCAACCCCAAGTTTGTAGGTATTTTGGATGCCTTTGGATAAGAAATTTGGGAGGTCGCTTTCACACATTTTGTGACAGTCACCAGCATCCCACCCTAGAGTGATTAGAAATCCACAATTTATTTCCTAACTATTCTTTTTGCAGTGTGTCCCTAATGATGTCTGATTCTCTAATTCAATTTTCATCTCATTCTGACATGCTTTGATCTCTATTTTATTATTTCATGTATTCACTAGCCGGAGGCCTTGGGGATTGCATGTTTCATTCCATATGCATATTCTATTAACCATTTGCTATTTATTTGCACATAGGATCTCGACATCACAAGGGTAGAAAGGAACAACGGATGCACTCACGCAAATAGTGGTGACGTTTGGCCCACCCATTTCGAATGTGGGCATGCGAAAGGTCTCGAAGGGAAGTGTACCATCAGTTGTTGTAACAAAATTGTATCGAACGCTCCAAGACCCTGAAAGGGGTGGAGGTATTGTATTTTAACTAGATTACACACAACATTAATAAAAGAGGCTACACTTTAGTTTTGCTTTACATCTCATTTCATTGCGTCATTTTCCATTTTCAAGCACTTGTTCTTCGTGTTTTCGTAGGACTTAATGTTTCATTACACATCTACTTTTGTTTGCATCACATCTGGTATGCCATGCTTTTGTAGACATGATTTTAGTGGCGATCATGGTGGGAATCTATCCCCTACTATTGGGATCAAGTTTTTGATAAATTTTTTTTGTTTTTCTTATAGGTGTGTTGATCCTTAGGGTGTTGGACTGCTACTCGTGCCACCCTATGACGAATACAGACTGGCATTCATTTCACCTAGAGATTAATAGGCATTCGTATCACCCTATGATGAATACAGATATTCTATTCATCCCACCCTAGGATGATTAGATCTCTATGCATTTTTTAAGCAGAAACTCAGGGGCATCTATTATGGGTAGAGAAGAGGTAGGTTTTCTAAACATCCTCTATGTTTTTCTGTTTCTATCTATGCAATTTTTCTATTTTCTTTGCTTGCATAGGGAAGTTTGTTGCATGTTTTATTTATTTGCATGAGTAAAAGGAACCACACACACCACATAATAATATTAACATCAAAGAGTTGGTCTTAAAATCCCAACACTTGATCAAGACCAACGGTGGATTTCATCACCACCTTGGCTTGAATTTTGTATACATAAGCCTGATCGTGACTGTTGCTAGACATAAATCCTGATGAAATCTAACCAAGCATAGTGGGGGTGATTCCCCATGCATGAGGATGTCTTCTATGGTAGGTTTCAAAAATAGAGTGATCCCCCTTTCATACTGCCTATGTTCCATGTACTATTCTGCTCTTGCGTACCAATAGTTTCCCTCATGTAAGGACGAGTATATTGAGAGGTTCGGTATAACGCCTGGAAGTGGTATATTGAAGGGACAACCATTTTTGAGATATAAGAGCCCTCATCATGTATGAATAACAAAATTTTATTTTTATGGTTTGCACAACAAAAATCAAAACACATTGAACCAGATTTAGGACACACATTTAATCTATAAATGAGATAATCATTTCTTTGTTTGTGTGGTCCCTTTTGTTTTGTGTAGCATAAAAAATTGTAAAGGAGATAAAAACATATATATCTTGTAGAAATACCACCACCATGGTGTACACCCATAGCCAAGCCCAATCACATGTAGAAGTTACAAAAATTGTACAAGGAGGCACAAGTAAGCTCCGTTATAGCCCCAAGGACTTGGTTATACCACCTTGACAGCCTGACCCACAACGGGGTCCAAATTATGATACTAAAGAAAAGGACTATAGAGGCACCCCTTTGAGGGGCACTCTCATTCAACACAGACCCTCTCAGGAGGAGTACAGACATGGGAAGACCCCCTTAGACACTCATTATGAGTGGCCACCACATGATGAAGCACTGGAAAAACATAGGGTTCATAAGGAGGGACCACATGATTATGTCATCCCCCATCTACCCCTCATTACTGTTAGAACTAATAGACCAAATATAGAGTGCAAGGCTCTTCAGAAAGGGTGAGCTAAATCTGCCCGTCCCTTTCACATGTACCAAAGGGAGCATGATGAAAACTGGTATATTCCTCAAGAGCAATACACAACGCAGGAGTAATGCGCATCTGCACCTGCTAATTATCAAGATCACCTATTAAGGCCAGAGCCTTAGGTGAATGCTACTAACCTCGACAGAGGAAAGTGACCCATAGAGATCTTGGATCACCGTGACCGAGATAGATATGTAGGGGAGGAATCTAGGCCTCCTAGACCTAAGACGGTAGAACAAATTGACTTGGAATTAGCCAAACATGCCGCCCACAAAGGGCAAATCACATAGCTTAGGCAATATCAATAGTAGTTAGAGCAACTATAACATCTTAACAAAGAGCGCATTCAACGCCAGACATACGAGTTGCTCCAGAAAACTATGCATGAGAGGGTTCCATCCCCTCATACGCATAGGACAAAAATTTATGAGAGACACAACCCCTTAGTATGAGATAGGTCTCCATGACATTATCAAGTGTTGCCTCCAAGACCTCCTAGAATTGAGTAGGAGGCCACCCATAGGACCAATGACGGGTGCATTCCTTGGGCACCCACCCATGTTTATAGGTCATGCCCTGGAACTCCTCAAGAAGCCTATGAGGAATTTGAGCAGGAAGAAGAGCGAGCTGAAACACCCTACCAAGGCAAGGGGTGCGCTATCTGGTTACCCCTCCATAGGAATTAGGTTCCCCGTAATTCACAACAAGAACAAACAAATGAGGAAGAGATAAAATCCTATGATGCATACAAATCACTGCTAGAGTGCTTAGATTATATGGAGACCAAGACTTTAGGGCCCCATAATCCCACATTACACCAGCTCTACAACCACCTTGTGTATCCTTCAGTGCTGGCACCCCCATACCCTGAACACTTCAAAATTCCTCAATTAGAAATTTTTAGATGGGATGAGGATGCCCAAGAGCACGTGACAAGTTTCCTAAGTCAATGCTTTGGCATTCAGGACAATGATGCATTACTTCTAAGAATTTTTATAACCATGTTTGTGGTCCCTGCCTTGGATTGGTTTACCTAGTTTCCAAAGCATAGCATTAGTAACCTGGACCAGCTAGTGGACGTGTTCCTCAAATGTTTCACCTTCAACACCAAGAAGAAGACATCGTTAAGCGACCTAGCTAGCCTTAGGAAGTATGAGGAGGAAACCATGGCTGCTTATGGAAATTGGTGGAGGACATTGCTTTCAAAGCTACCTTACCTCCCTCCCATGACCGACCAAACCCAAATGTTCTCGAAGATTTGCCTATGGTTGATCTCCATGCTATTGTAGCTATAGAAATATGCCACTCTTGAGGAAGCCCTAGTGCAATCCAAGATAATTAAGGAGATCAAGATACAATATGGTGATATTTCAAAGCTGTGCAAGAAAGAGTGGCCCAAAAATACCAAAATTGGGCCCATGCAATCGAAACCTGCTATGATCAATCAGGTTGCCATAAAAATACCAAATCCTACACAAATGACACATCCCCCAAAGGCTAATTATTAGGTAGTTCCTCTTAAAAGCTATGAAAAGGAAAATCATAAGTAAGAGCAAAATTAGTAACGTCATCCTAGGCGACAATTCACACACTTCACAGAGTCTAAAGACTCCTTGTTTGACCACTTGTTCATGATAAACTTGATAAAATTATCAAAAAGTTGACCCATAGACCCCAACACGCCAAAACCCAAGGGCTATAGGGAAGATTTATATTGTAGATTTCACCGACAGAAAGGACACGACATCTATGCATGTTAGATATTCAAAAGCTTAGTGCAAGACCTGATAGACAACAAAATGCTAGCAGTGGATAATATCGTAGCACTGATCAACAAATAGATGGAGGTCTTCAAATACCATCTTATTGCACATGATGCGTAGACAAAGACTTTACAAGTAAATGAGGTGACACAAAATCACCCCATGCAATGTTACGTAGGGATGATAAGCATAGTGACACAAAACAAGAGATACCCAAGCACAACTACCGTTGCTACAACTATAGGAGATGTTCCGTCAATGTCACAACTCCCACAACACCCTACAAAACCTCCCCTACCTAGAATAGTGGCCATGATTTAGACTAAACATACTCAAAGTTTAAGGACCACATCAGCTAGGCTCTCCATTTATGAGCTCATCCGACAATCACCACCCCATCGGGAGGCTCTAATGGAGATAATCAAAGCC
Source organism: Wollemia nobilis (assembly GCA_028583015.1). NCBI lineage: Eukaryota > Viridiplantae > Streptophyta > Pinopsida > Araucariales > Araucariaceae > Wollemia > Wollemia nobilis. The sequence continues at coordinate 675,882 of JAQPPZ010016850.1, read as the reverse complement.
ATTGAGCTACAGCCCCATGAATTAAATTATTTCAAAAACTTTGTGGAACATGTAAAACAATGTATAGAACCAGTCATAACATTTAGAGAAGATGAACTGAAATTGGTGACTGGTGATATGGTGGATCCACTCCTACACATCATTGCATGGGTCAACGAGATTCCATTCAAGAGGGTTTTTGTGGACACTAGCTCGTCCAACAATATAATCACAATAGCGACATTAAATCACCTTAAGCTGCCAGCATCTCATATTGTGGCCTCCACCTACACTCTTCGAGCATTCAATGATGTGTTATGCTCAACGGTTGGCACAATTGTCCTGCCCATCCAAGTGGGACAAAATACTATTCCTACATTGTGCCACATCTTGGAAGGTGAGATGGCCTACAATATCTTGCTAGGACGGCCTTGGATCAGGGACATGAAGTGTGTCCCTTCGATAGCCCACCAATGCCTAAAATATACATATGAAGGGCAAGTCTATGTAGTCCCAATAGACTTAGAGCTCTTTAAGTATTGCAATGCAGTGCAGCTGATGCCACAATCAACCCTTCCATCGATACATTTGGACTTTCAATTGAATCCGTCCAAAAAAGGTCCAATTCTACCTACATCCCCACTGTTAAGTCCCTCAACTCACCAACTAGGCCCATTTTCATCATCTATTACTTCACCAACAATGCCATCTATGGTATCCACATCGAAGGACAACAGGAAGAATCCCCTAGAGGAGATACCACCATTAGTCTCAACCATCTCTACCGAATATGTGCCCATCCAAATGGAAGTCAAGACACCTAGTTCACCCAACATGGAGTGGACTCAAGAAGAACTCCCATTCCGTCCCCCTCAATCATCGATTATTACCATTGAGATGGCCAATACAGGCCTGGGGGAGTACCTAGTGTGGAACATCATGGAAACACCCATGTTCAAATCCATGCAAGACATGGGGAGACCTCACCTCCCCATCGGAACTATCATCCCTTTAGGCTACCCACCAAATCAGACAAACTTTGTATATGGGGCCCTCGACAACAACATCAAACCTTACCTACAAGAGGAAGATGACGAAGATCCATTTGTTGAGAACATTGACTATATTTCCAACCTAGAATTCACATTGAAATACCTTGGAAAATGTAATTGGAATGGATATGGATTTGGCAGATACAAACAAGGAATGTGTGTTCTTTGTCAACCAAGATATCAGATGCCATACGATAAAACAGGATTAGGGTTCAACCACCCTTTGCCCCTTAACATTTTGGTAGTAAACATGCCCCATTTTCCCAACCCCAAGTTTGTAGGTATTTTGGATGCCTTTGGATAAGAAATTTGGGAGGTCGCTTTCGCACATTTTGTGACAGTCACCAGCATCCCACCCCAGAGTGATTAGAAATCCACACTTTATTTCCTGACTATTCTTTTTGTAGTGTGTCCCTAATGATGTTTGATTCTTCTGTTCAAGTTTCATCTCATTCTGACATGCTTTGATCTCTATTTTATTATTTATGTATTAACCATTTGCTATTTATTTGTACATAGGATCTCGACATCGAAAGGGTAGCAAGGAACAACGGATGCACTCACACAAACAGTGGTGATGTTTGGCCCTCCCATTTTGAATGTGGGCATGCGAAAGGTCTCTAAGGGAAGCGTACCATCCGTTGGTGTAACAAAATTGTATCGAACGCTCCAAGCCCCTAAAAGGGGGGAGGTAATGAATTGTAACTGGATTACACACAACATTAATAAATGAGGCTACACTTTAGTTTTGCTTTACATCTCATTTCATTGCGTCATTTTCCATTTTCATGCACTTGTTCTTCATGTTTTCATAGGACTTAACGTTTCATTACACATCTACTTTTGTTTGAATCACATATGGTACGCCATGCTTTTGTAGACATGATTTTAGTGGCGATCATGGTGGGAATATGTCCCCTACTATTGGGATCAAGTTTTTGATCAAAATTTTGTGTTTTTCTTACAGGTGTGTTGATCCTTAGGGCACTGGACTGCTGCTCGTGCCACCCTATGACGAATACAGACTGGCATTCATTTCACCTAGAGATGAATTGGCATTCGTCTCACCCTATGATGAATACAAATATTCTATTCATCCCACCCTAGGTTGATTAGCTCTCTGCGCATTTTTTAAGCGAAAACTTAGGGGCATCTATTGTGGGCAGAGAAGAGGTAGGTTTTCTAAACATCCTCTATGTTTTTCTGTTTTTGCCTATGCAATTTTTCTATTTTCTTTGCTTGCATAGGGAAGTTTTTTGCATGTTTTCTTTCTTTGTGTGAGTAAAAGGAACCACACACACCACGTAATAATATTAACATCAAAGAGTTGGTATTAAAATCCCAACACTTGATCAAGATCAATGATGGATTTCATGAACACCTTGGCTTGGATTTTGCATACATAAGCCTAATCGCGACTGTTGCTAGACATAAATCCCAATGAAATCTAACCAAATGTAGTGGGGGTGATTCCTCATGCATGAGGATAAGTCTTCTATGGTAGGTGTCAAAAATAAAGCGATCCCCTTTTCATACCGCCTATGTTCCATGTACTATTCTGCTCTCACGTACCAATAGTTTCCCTCACATAAGGGCGAGTATATTGAGAGGTTCGGTATAACAGCCTAGAAGTGGTATATTGAAGGGACAACCATTTTGGAGATATAAGAGCCCTCATCATGTATGAATAACAAAATTTTCTTTTTATGGTTTGCACAACAAAAATCAAAACACACTGAACCAGATTTAGGACACACATTTAATCTGTAAATGAGATAATCATTTCTTTGTTTGTGTGGTCCCTTTTGTTTGGTGTAGCATAAAAAATTGTAAAGGAGATAAAAACATACATATCTTGTAGAAATACCACCACCATGGTGTACACCCATAGCCAAGCCCAATCATGGGTAGAAGTTGCAAAAAGTGTACAAGGAGGCACAAGTCAGCTCTGTTATAGCCCCAAGGACTTGGTTATACCACCTTGGTAGCCTGACCCACAACGGGGTCTAAATTATGCTACTAAAGAAAAGGACTATAGAGGCACCACATTGAGGGGCACTTTCATTCAACACAAACCCTCTCAGGAGGAGTACAAACATGGGAAGACCCCCTTAGACACTCATTATGAGTGGCCACCACACGATGAAGCACTGGAACAACATAGGGTTCATAAGGAGGGACCACATGATTATATCATTCCCCATCTACCCCTCATTACTGTTAGAACTAATAGAACAAATCTAGAGTGCAAGGCTCTTTAGAAAGGGTGAGCTAAATCCACCCGTCCCTTTCACATGTATGAAAGGGAGCATGAGGAAAACTAGTATATTCCTCAAGAACAATACACAACACAGGAGCAATGCGCATCTACACCTACTAATTATCAAGATCACCTATTAATGCTAGAGCCTTAGGTGAATGCTACTAACCTCGATAGAGGAAAGTGACCCATAGAGATCTTGGATCATCGTGACTGAGATAGATATGTAGGGGAGGAATCTAGGCCTCCTAGACCTAATATGGTAGAACAAATCGACTTGGAATTTTCCAAACATGCCGCCCACCAAGCACAAATCACATAGCTTAGGCAAAATCAAAATTAGTTAGAGCAACTATATCATCTTAACAAAGAGCGCATTCATTACCAGATAGACGAGTTGCTCCAGAAAACTATGCATGAGAGGGTTCCAACCCCTCGTACACAGGAAAAAAATTTATGAGAGACACAACCCCTTAGTACAAGACAGGTCTCCATGACCTTATCAAGTGTTGCCTCCAAGACCTCCTAGACTTGAGTAGGAGGCCACCCATAGGACCAATGACGGGTGCCTTCCTTGGGCACCCACCCATGTTTATAGGTCATGCCCAGGAACTCCTCAAGAAGCCTATGAGGAATTTGTGCAGGAAGAAGAGCGAGCTGAAACACCCTACCAAGGTAGGGGGTGCGCTATCCGGTTACATCTCCATAGGCCTCAAGTTCCTCGTAATTCACAAGAAAAAACCAAGGAGGAAGAGATCAAATCCTATGATGCATACAAATCACTGCTAGAGAATTTAGATTATATGGAGACCAAGACTTCGGGGCCCCAAAATCCTACATTACACTAGCTCTGCAGTCACCCTATGCATCCTTCAATGCTGGCACCCCCATACCCTAAACACTTCAAAATTCCTCAATTGGCAATTTTTAGAGGGTATGCGGATGCCCAAGAGCACATGACAAGTTTCCTAAGTCAATGCTTTGGCATTCAGGACAATGATGCATTGCTTCTAAGAATGTTTATAACCATGTTTGCGGTACCTGCCTTGGATTGGTTTACCTAGTTGCTGAAGCATAGCATCAGTAACCTGGACCAGCTAGTGGATGTGTTCCTCAAATGTTTCGCCTTCAACACCAAGAATAAGTCATCATTAAGTGACCTAGCTAGACTCAAGCAGTATGACCAGGAAACCATGGTTGCTTATGGAAATTGGTGGAGGACATTGCTTTCAAAGCTACCTTACCTCCCTCCCATGATCGACCAAACCCAAATGTTCTTGAAGAGTTGCCTAAGGTTGATCTCCATGCTATTGTAGCTGTAGAAATATGCCACTCTCGAGGAAGCCCTGGTGCAATCCAAGATAATTAAGGAGATCAAGATACAAGATGGTGATATTGCCAAGCTGTGCAAGAAAGAGTGGCCCAAAAGTACCAAAATTGGGCCCATGCAATCAAAACCTGCTACGAAAAATCAGGTTGCCATAAACATAACAAATCTTGCACAAACGACACAGCCTCCAAAGGCTAATTATCAGGTAGTTCCTCTTAAAAGCTATGAAAAGGAAAATCATAAGTAATAACAAAATTAGTAGCATCATCCTAGGCAACAATTCACACACTTCACAGAGTCTAAAGACTCCTTGTTTGACCACTTGTTCATGGTAAACTTGATAAACTTATCAAAAAGTTGACCCATAGACCCCAACATGCCAAAAACCAAGGTCTATAGGGAAGAATTATATTGTAGATTTCATCGACAGAAAGGACATGACATCTACGCATGTTAGATATTCAAAAGCTTAGTGTAGGACCTGATAGACAACAAAATGCTAGCGATGGATAATATCGTAGCACTAACCAACAAATAGATGGAGGTCTCCAAAGACCCTCTTCTTGCCCATGATGTGTAGGCAAAGACTTTACAAGTAAATGAGGTGACAAAAAATCACCCCATGCAAGGGTACGTAGGTATGATAAGCATAGTGACACAAAAAAAGAGATACCCAAGCACAACTGCTACTGCTATAGCTATAGGATATGTTCCATCAATGTCACAACTCCCACAACACCCTACACAACCTCCCCTACCTAGACTAGTGGCCATGATTTAGACTAAACTTACTCAAAGTTTAAGGACCACATCGGCTAGGCTCTTCATTTATGAGATCATCCAAAAATCACCACCCCATCGGGAGGCTCTAATGGAGATACTCAAAGCCATTGAGATACAACCCCACAAAGTAAATTCTTTCAAAAACTTTGTGGGACATGTAAAACAATGTACAAAACCAGTCATAACCTTTAGAGAAGATGAACTGAAATCGATGATTGGTGATATGGTGGATCCAGTCCTACACATCATTGCATGGGTCAACGGGATTCCATTCAAGAGGGTGTTGGTGGACATTGGCTCGTCCAACAATATAATCACAACAACGACATTAAAACACCTTAAGCTGCTAGCATCTCATATTGTGGCCTCCACCTACACTCTTCGAGCATTCAATGATGCGCTATGCTTGACGATTGGCAAAATTGTCCTGCCCATCCAAGTGGGACAAAAGACTATTCCTACATTGTGCCACATCTTGGAAGGTGATATGGCCTACAATATCTTGCTGGGACGGCCTTGGATTAGGGACATGAAGTGTGTCCCTTCGATAGCCCACCAATGCCTAAAATATACATATGAAGGGCAAGTCTATGTAGTCCCAATAGACTTAGAGCTCTTTAAGTATTGCAATGCAGTGCAGCTGATGCCACAATCGACCCTTCCATAAACACATTTGGACTTTCAATTGAATCCATCCAAAAAAGGTCCAATTCTACCTACATCCCCACTGTTAAGTCCCTCAACTCATCAACCGGGCCCATTTTCATCATCTATTACTTCACCAACGATGCCATCTATGGTATCCACATCGAAGGACAATAGGAAGAAGTCCCTAGAGGAGATACCACCATTAGTCTCAACCATATCTATCGAAGATGTACCCAGCTGAATGGAAGTCAAATCACCTGGTTCACCCAACATGGAGTGGACTCAGGAAGAACTCCCATTCCCTCCCCCTCAATTGTTGATGATTACCATTGAGATGGCCAATACAGGCCTGGGGGAGTACCTAGTGTTGAACATTATGACAACACCCATGCTCAAATCCATGCAAGACATGGGGAGACCTCGCCTCCCCATCGACACTATCATCCCTTTAGGTTACCCACCAAATCAGACAAACTTTGTATATGGGGCCCTCGACAACAACATCAAACCTTACCTACAAGAGGAAGATGACGAAGATCCATTTGCTAAGAACATTGACTATCTTTCCAACCTAGACTTTGCATTGAAATACCTTAGAAAATGTAATTGGAATGGATATGGATTGGGTAGATACAAATAAGGAATGCACGTTATTTTTCAACCAAGATATCATATGCCATACGATAAAATAGGAATAGGGTTCAACCACCCTTTGCCCCTTGACATCTTGGTAGAAAACATGCAAGGCCTAAAGCTAGGCAACAAGGATAGGTTGGCACAAGATCCATATGCCAATCTCAACACAACATATACATTGGGGGATTATCTCCCATTGTTAACAACAAACCTTGTTGACCTCAACAACTCCTTCCTTGTCCTTCTATCTGCACATAGGGACGATCCATTTGTGACAATACCCACACAGCCAGATCCAGGGTATAAGGATCACTAAGGAAGTTTGAGTCAACACCCCTGCGATAATGGAGATCAAATTCATTTCATCAACATGATATCCATTGACTTAACCACCCCTATACGCAATCCAGCCGATCCAACATGACCATTGTATCTAGACCTAGATGCCATAGACTAGGATCACGCTAACTTGCCACCATCCCCATTAGAGTATTGGCCTTGCGATGAGATGCTTCATTTCAAACCAAGACCAACTCAGGATATCTTCCATGTTGAAGAGGAACCCAACGTTCCCAATGCAGATCTAAATTTAGAAAATGATATCCACCTAATCCCAACCCCACACCAATTGGAGGATGGGTCCCACATGTTAGTCAAAGAGATGACTGACGTAGACATTGGATCTGATCTAATGAATCTATAGATCATCAAGATGGGGGTAAGTTTTTCCCCCGAAGAGCAAGCCAATTACATTGTCCTTCTCAAAGAGAAGAAGGAGATTTTTGCATGGTCCTACAAAGACATGCCGGGGCTAGACCCGTAGCTAGTCACACATAATTTAACACTTGATCTGGCAATCAATCCTGTTAAGAAAAATCTACGTAAGATGCACCCAATAGTGGCCTTAATGGTAAAATATGAACTACAAAATCCATTGGATGCACAATTTATTATCTGCATGGATTACCCACTATGGTTGTCCAACATGATACCCGTCAAGAAGATGGATGGGAGGATTCACATATGCATTGATTTTTGGAATTTAAATAAAGTGAGTCCCAAGGATGATTTCCCCTTGCCTAGCATTGATACATTGGTAGACACTATAGTAGGCCATGAAATGCTTTCCCTCATGGATGGTTTCTCAGGATACAACCAAATTCGTATCAATCCTAATGATCAACTAAAAATGACATTCATGACACCTTGGGGGACATTTTGTTATAAGGTCATGCCATTTGGCCTTAAAAATGTTGGCGCCACTTACCAACGCACTATGACATACATCTTCCATGATCACATGCATAAAAATTTAGAGTATTATATGGATGATCTGTTGGCCAAATATCTTTTGTTCCAAAATCATCTCGATGACCTATGCAAGATCCTTGATTGCCTCATCAAAAACAAGGTTAGGCTAAACCCCAAGAAGTGTGTATTTGGCCTCACATTTGGAAAACTTTTGGGTTTCATTGTCTCAAAAAAAGGAATTAGGTAGACCCAAATAAAGTCAAGGCAATCCTTGAAATGCTTCCCCCAACCACCATTAGGCAGCTAAGAATATTGCAAGGTAAGGTTGCGTCAATCAAGCACTTCATAGCGCAACTATCTAACAAGTGCTGACCCATGAATAAATTATTACACAAGGGGGTAGCATTTCATTGGGATGACCAATGCTAGTCCACATTCGATGACATCAAACAATACTTGGATTCTCTTCTAGTATTGGCACCACCTATACTAGGAGTGCCATTCTACTTATACATCTCATCTACTGAGGTGGCATTGGGTGCCATGCTAGCCCAAAAAAATGAGTTACATAAAGAACAAAGTAATTATTATCTTAGTCGCACCCTGGTTAGTTATGAAATTAACTATGCATACATCAAGAAGCTATGCTTATCAGTGGTATTTGCCACCAAAAAGATATGTCATTACATGCTAAGAAATACGACGTATGTTGTGTCAAGGAGAATCCATTGCGATACATGATAAGTTGTACTTATCACAGTAGCCGCATGGCAAAATGGATCATGTTGTTGATGGAGTTTGACATCAAATTCATTGGAAAAATTTCCATCAAAGGTCAAGCCATCATCGATAAACTAGCAGAGGGTCCTCTTGAAGAATATCAACCTCTGACCGTAGAGCTACCTTATGATGGGGTCTTCCATTTCTCAGAATCGCCAGATTCTGATGAGCCTGAGTCACAGTCCGACATAACCTTATTATTTGATGGTTCTAAATGTGAGCAAGGGGGTGGCACAGGAATCATATTTTTCACACCGTAAGGGGATCCAATGCCTTTATCATTTAAACTTGATTTCCCATGCACCATTAACAATGCTGAATACGAAACTTTGCTCATAGGTCTTCAGACAACCATCACCATGAACATAAAATGCTTGAATATCTTTGGTGATTCATTGTTAATTGTCAACCAAGTGAAAGGGGTATTTCAATGCAAATGCCTAGTTCTGTAGGCCTACAAAGCCCTTGTGGATAAATTCCTTGCAAAAATTTAATGGTACAACATCGAGGCCCTCAGTCGATCATCGAATCATTTTGTGGAAACTATGGCCTCCTTGGGGTCACTAATCCTGCAAGACCCTTCTAGTGAGATTACAACCATTCAAGTCAAAACATTATTGCAATCCATAATGGAGCATGCAGGCTCTAACATAATTCCAAGAATCCACCTGATCCAGATTGAACCATATCAAGATAGGTTCTCTTGAATCCATGATAGTCTGAATCATGCCAACTAGGGGTCCTTGTTCTCCCTGACCCCTCTTAATAGCAATACAACGCTATTCTTACAAGTTATTTCTTGCTCAATTTTTTCTAGGGATGAACTTCAGGAGGGATTGGCCATTCATACCATTGAGGTTTCTGATCAGTAGGATTGGTACATAACCATAAGAGACTACCTCAAGTTAGGTAACCTCCCACTTGGATTGTTGCACACTATGAAAATATCATTCAAACAGAAAGTGACAAAACATGTCTTGCTAGGTGACATTTTGTATTGTCGAAGCTACAAAGGAATATTTCTCCATTGCTTGGAATAGTAGGAGTCCACTTGGGTGATCACCCAAGTGCATTCTTTGCATGGGCTATTATTGGCCATATTTAGAATGATATTTTTATGCGCATGTGCAGAAGTGCGTGAAGTGTCAAAACCATGCTAATTTGACACACGTACCTTCTCAAGCCTTGCAGTTGATCCAATCGGCTTGGCCATTCTTGCAGTGTGGCTTAGATCTAATCGAAAAGATCTCCCCTACATCATCAGGCTGTCACACATTCATCATAATGAAAGTACTTCACCAAGTGGGTGGAAGCCATTTTGCTTACCTCTATGACTGGGCCCCGCATCACGAGGTTTATTTTACATAACATCCTATGTCATGTTGGTATTCCATCCAAGATCATCTCGGATAATGGGACGTCGTTTAAGAACAAATATGTGCATCCTTTGACAACAAAGTATAAAATTCAGCATAGTTTTTTGACACCTTATTATCCATAGGCAAATGGGCAAGTAGAGACGTCAAACAAAATGCTAGTTGCCATCCTTAAAAATATAGTTGTAGATAATCATAAGGATTAGAACATCCAAATACCACTTTCCCTATGGGATTATCGCACTAGCATTTGAACAACCACTTGGGCAACTCCATTTTTTCTGGTGTATGGCTCTGAGGCAGTCATGCCTCTCGAGTTAGAAATACCCTCCCTACGCATATCAATGCAAGAGTTCATTGATGATGACAGTGCATGGTAGGCCCGATTAGACCAGCTTACATTGCTCGATGAGCGATGCATCAATGCTCTCGAGAATTTACGTATCTATCAAGAGTGACTTAAGAAAGCATATAACATGAAATTTCACCTGAGGGAATTTCAGTTTGGTGACCTGGTATTAAAAGAGAACCAACAAAATTCTAACTTGTCGCCCCATTTAAGGGACAAGTTCATAGAAAATTGGTTAGGTCATTATGTAATTGATAGTAAAATAGGACCTGGAACATATCGTCTCGCCTCTCTTGAAGGAATCAAGGAACTAGAACCCTTGAACATCACTCATTTGAGGCCATTCAACATTTAGAGAGCCATAGCCCACCCAAAAAGCTCCAAGGATTCTAGCAATCATTTGGTCAACCAAAAGTCTCCAAGGATTCTAGCAATCACTTGGTCAACCAAAAATTTCTAAGGATTCCAGCAATCTCTTGGTCAACCAAAAAGCTCCAAGGATTCCAGTAATCACTTGGTCAACCAAAATCCCCAAGGATTCCAGCAATCGCTTGGTCAACCAAAAGCCCCAAGGATTCTTGCAATCGCTTGGTCACCTAAAATGGCCCTGAGGTATCCATAATTCCTTTGGTCAAACCAAAATCCCCAAGGATTCCCATAATCGCTTGGTCACCCAAAACTCCCCAGAGGTATCCATAATTCCTTTGGTCAAACTAAAATCTCTAAGGGTTCCCACAATCACTTGGTCAACCCAAAATGCCCCAAAGGTATCCGTAATCCCTTTGGTCACACCAAAAGCTCCAAGGATTCCCACAATCGCTTGGTCACATAAAAATCCCCAAAGGTATCTATAATACCTTTGGTAAAAACCTCCAAGGATCGATGAGAATCACTTGGTCTGCACCCATGCAGGTTAGACCACCATAACGAATATTCAAAACAACAGATAATCAAAAATAACAAAAAAAATAACATCTCACTTTCATGCATAAACTTAAATTAAAACACAAAAAGAAACTGCATTAGGCATCACATACATACATCGCATATTTTTTGGTCATACATGTCAAAAGCACCATAGACTATAATTACTCGGCAATTCCATCATTTTTCCAAATTCAGTCCATTTTGTAAAAATATCTATCAAAAATAATACCTTTTGCATTTTTGCCATATCATAGTCAGTTGTCTGCTAATTTCTTTAGGGTTTTTTGTTATTCAGTTGTATTTAGATTTATGGTCAAATGCTATATGAAGACATATCAATTTTACAAGGTAGAGTTTTACTTGGATCACACCTTGTTAAATCACATACCAACACAAGATTAAAACACATAAAAACTCCCAAGTTGTGTGCACGCAAGAGAAACCTACAAAGCAGTCTAGGGTACCATAGGTGAAAGGTTATCCTACTCATTCCCCTGTGTGAATGGTTCAAGAATACTAAGAATTGACAAAAGAATAAGCTCTTCCCCATCCAATTCCCCATAATAAATACTGGTCTTCACAACTATCAAAAATTCCAAACACCTTTGGTCCCCAAAGCTGTAAGGATTTGTACTACACATCCCTAAGAAGGATGGGTAGTCATCCCAAGGCCTAAAAGGATCAATACCATTCATAAGAAAAATCCCAAAAGTCCACCATCAAAAATCTTGAAACACCTTTGATCCTTAAAGTCGTAAGGATTCGTACTACACGCCCCTGAGAAGGATTAGTAGTCATCCCCAAGGCATAAAAGATCAATGCCATTCCAAAGCAAATTCCCAACCACCTCTGATTCCCAAAGTCATAAGGATTCGTACTACACATCCTTGAACATGATGGGTAGTCATCCCCAAGGCCAAAAGGATCAATGCCATTCACAAGCCAAAAACCCACGAGCTCAAATTTGAAAGCAACATCAAAAAATTAAATCCTCAAAATGCAACAATAAAATCATAACAATGATTATCACCACTACTCAAACCCCTTGCTCAAGAAAAAAAATCAAAAGAAAAAAATAAACAGTGATTTTCATCACTATGTATGCGAGCAAGTATCCCAACATGATTGAGCAATCGAAACACACCTGAGCTTGAATCCCTGGAAGACTCAACATTCAAAAAACAATTTAGGTGATCCTCATTACGGGTTTGGTGGATAACCTACCTGGAAATGGCGGTATCCTAAACGCATGACGATATGTCTATCACATTAGCTTTGCATGTGTGTAGACCAATGTTTGCATGTGGTCGAGCTAGCTTATGGTATCCTAGATTGCCTTGTGGATTAATCTTACTAAATGCAAAAAAGGAATTAGTGGAGCTAATTAGGTGATCCTAAGTACAGGTTTGGTTGACAGCCTATCTGGCACTAGTGGTATCCTTACGAATACCACATAAAAGAACTCAATTGTACACATAGGGATATGAAATAACTTGTTCAAACTCAAGTCTGACTCGTACCTAGTTTGAAAGTCTTGTAAGTTAATGTACAGTCTTGATTGGTTAGTTAAAGCATTTGAGTATCCAAAAAACCTTAACTATATTTTAAAATAATTGTCGTACATTTCATTACTTACATCACCATCAAAAAATACAACAAAAAGTTTACAAATGCAAAGTTATTCCATAAAGCAATAACATAGTACAAAAAGCCAGTAAATCTTGTACAGTCTATGGTGCCACAACCTGCATACCAATAAATAATACATCCATTCCATATGCATAGATCCATATCATATAGCTAACATCATTCGCAGTCATAACAACATATGCATACATAACCATAAAAATAAAATTAGCATAAAAGAAACAATAAACCATGATAAGGATATCATCAAATCAAAAATGAGTCATGTATATATTATGTCAAAAATGCCCTTAGGCTATAATAATATGGTCCTATGACCTCACAAAAATCCAAAAACTTAAAATTCTCAAAGCCTAGGGAGTCAGCCACCATGATCACATAGGATCGGTGTGACTAGAACTACCCCCAGTAGTGTGGGTCCTATGGGATCTCTCAGGGTGGCTGCTGCTATCCCTTACATCATGCCCACTAATGCTACCCTCACCCACCTACCTACGATGATAGGATGCAAACTGCTCAGTCTCATTACCTCTCATACGACATGACGATGCACCTCTAGTGAGCCCAAGTAACTGCCCATCGAGGCAAATAATCTCGGACTCCAACTCCACCTCGCATCGACCCAACTCCACATCCAGTCGGTGGTACATAGACAATGTGTCATCCCACTATGCCAACTGAGCCCATAAGAGATCCCTCTCGACTATGTGCTCCTCATCTTGTCTTCATAGTAGATCCTCCAATCGTGCTATCTTAGCATTAAACCTAGCCTCCATATCCCCTGGGACTTCCTGAGGCATGGGCATATCCAGGACGACATGCTGCTCTAGCACCCATTGCTTCAAGACGTCCTGTGTATCTGGATGCTCCAGAACCCCTACATCATTCCCAATCAATTCATCTACCTCCACCACATCCGCATCATCGAGCAGAGCCTCCCAACCCTTCACCCCCACCATAGGCTCCAACCGCGTCACCTAATTGAGCCCAAGGGCATCAATCCACTCCCAATCCGCAACTGTCAGTGCCTCCCGGGCATAATAGAACATAGTCAGATGGCAGTGCCGACTCCTAACAACCTGCAAAACACACAAAAAAAAAAACAAATTAGGGTTTCAAACTTAATTTAAACAAAAACATTCAAATAAACTGTACAGATGAAAAACAAAGTATAGGAAAAAAAAAAGTACAGAAAAAATGTACAACAATAGTATAGATCAATCAAATAAACTATACACTCAAGAACAAAAAATACAATAAAACAAATTCATCCTAGGGTTTCAACCTTAGTATGAAAAAAAAAATCAAACAAAAACATCAAATTCATAGTAGGGTTTTTAACCTTCAAGTGTGAACAAAAAAAAACAATAAAACAAAAACAATCATCCTAGGGTTGTTTACCTTAGTGTGAACAAAAAATCAAATATAACATAAAACTATACTAGGGTTTTTAACCTTAAGTGTGGACAAAAAAATCAAACAAAAACATCAAATTCATAGTAGGGTTTTTAACCTTCAAGTGTGAACAAAAAAAACAAATTAAAACAATAACACAAAAAAAAATAAAAATTCACTAGGGTTTTAAACTTAGTCTAAAAGTAAACACAAAAAAAACATTAACCAGAGTTTTCATCTTACTTTAATATGCAATAAAAACAAAAAAAAAAAAGTTCACTAGGGTTTTAACCTTAGTTTAAATGAAAACAAAACAAAACAAAAACATTAAAAAACTGTACAGCAAAAACAATCAAAAAATCAAATAAACAATGCAAACAGAAAAAAAAACAAAATTTCACTAGGGTTTTAACCTTAGACTAAACGTAAACAAAAAAAAAAAATTAACTAGGGTTTTAATCTTAGTCTAAAATGCAAAAATGAAATACAAAAGCATTAATTACAGTTTTAACGTAGAGAAAAGAAAAACAAATAAAACAGAGAGAAGGAGCACCTACCAGTCTCGCCTCGGCTCCAAAAATCGAAGATCCGGTCCTTGCACTCATGGTGCCCATGAAATTTTGGCAGCACTCCGCTACGTAAACTAGCACTTCTCCTCATTGCTCCAAATTGCTAGAAAAAAAGATTACAAATGAGCCCAAAACCTGGTTTTGGTTCTTTTATAGACTGTTAGACCTGTAATCATTCCACCCTGGGATGAGCTCTCTAGATAGCACTCATACCACCTTGGGATGATTACCAAATTGGTATTCGTCCCACCCTGGGACGATTACAAAGCAAGAAAAAAAGCAACAAAAACAAAATCCAAAAAATGCGCCAAAAATAGCAATAAAGCTGCCAAACAAAGGTGCCCTTGCACCTTATATTCTTGGCATGCAAAACCAATTTCAGGGTCACAAATTATCATTATGCTACTCCCTAAGAAGGCTACCATAGTCGGAACTCTCCACGGGAGGAAGGATTTTTGACAATTCCAACCCCAATCGGTATCACAAAAAGGGTCCAAACCCACAAAAAATAGTAATAACTCTGCCGAACAAAGGTGCCTTTGCACCTGACATTCTTGGCATGAAAAACTGATGTCAGGACAACAAATTATCATTATCCTACTCCCTAATAAAGCTACCATAGCCAAAAAACTCCACGGGAGGATGGATTTTTAATAATTTTAACCCCAATTGGTGTCACACAAAAAAGGGCCAAAACCCACCAAAAATAGGTCTGATTTTTGGGAAACTGCATAAGCATTCAATGAAAAACAACTGAAGGCGCCCTTGCAAAAGTCATATTAGGTCAAGAAACTTGTCACTTTTCTCATTTTGGCCATTCCCTCATTGATTCCTCGCTTGAGGGGTAGTCACACTCAGTTACCAATCAACAAATACACACCCGATCAAGGAAATGGCATGCATTCAAAGAATCATTGACAAAGATAATCACGCCCCTGCTTGGGGCAACAAACAAGCAATAATCACAAGATGATCAAACACTTGGTATTCTGGAATCATGAACTCAAGGTTCCCATAGAAAAAATGTTGTGCCCTTTGCCTATTCATGACTGAACAACGTCCAAGATCAAGTGACACCTCACTGAAAAAGGGTAACACTTGAAGTAAGCTCCTTAGTTCATCAAAAGCAAGGATTCAAGAATGTGTGCCCTTTTCATACTTGAGGCATCAAAATTTGGTTAGGTTATTGAGAAAACCTAATAATTTAGTGCTTTGATTATCTATTTTTGCTTAGCACTGCACCACACACAGTGCATCTATAGACACCAAAACAACACCAATCTGATTATGTGGCTACAAGCACTGACCGAATTGGCATACATAGCCCTTAGGGAAGCTCCCAGAGGTTAAAAAGTGGTCCTAAACACTCCTAAAGTAGTTTGGAATGTCAAAGGTCAATTTGGCACCTTTCAAGAATTCTGCTCCCTATTCGTTCCACCCTGGGATGATTAGAATGCTATTCGCCCCACCCCAGGACGATTAGCAGCAATCGCTCCAGGGTGGGACGAATAGCAGGTTTGATGGGCAAAAAAGTCAAACCTTGACAAATGGTAGCTCAGATCCACCACTCAACTCCACATACAAGGGATGGGAGTGTGAGTGAGCATTTCTAAGCTCAAAGAGGCAATCATAGAGGCCTAAATCAAGGAGCACTTAATCAGGGAGGAATATTCTCTCCCCTAACAAGGCATGATGGCCAAGTTGTGCCCCTACATGCGCATTCAAAGGAGACCCTCAGGTCTATAAAATGGTGAGCCTTCTCACCCCAAAAAAAGGATGGAGCAGGAGCATTTGGAGCAATGAAGTGCTTCCAAATTATACCCTCACCCCTCATTGTGCTTCCTACACCCTTGATCGCTCTTTTGGAAGGGAGGTTATCGGGTGAATACTAGGAGCACAATCTGGACCCAAAACCCAAACAATTGGCCACAATCCCACACCAAATTTTCTAACACAACCCCCTAGGAGGTTTTGGACCCATCCCAAGTGGATTGGTGTTAAAACCAATCCCTAAATGGCGGGCGTCCTGCCCCTGGGTGCCCCCCACACTTTTGTAGTCCTAATCGCCCCACCCCATAGCGATTAGAAATCTACATTAGATTTCATTATTGTTTCTTTTGCATCATGTTGTATGTAATTTTTTTTATGCTTTTGTTCAAATTTCACTGCATTCTGACCTGTTTTGACTGTGTTTCTATCATTTTGTGTTCACTAACCTATAGGGAGCACCTTTGAATACAGGGCAATCTAGGTAGAATCTACCAAATACAACCTTTTGGGTCATCTCATAATGCCCCATTTTGCCTAACCCTAAGTTTGTAGGTATTTTGGAGGCCTTTGGATAAGACATTTGGGAGGTCACTTTCACACATTTTGTGACAGTCGCCAGCGTCCCACCCCAGAGTGATTAGAAATCCACGCATGATTTCTTGATTTTTCTTTTTGTAGTGTGTCCCTAATGATGTTTGGATGCTCCTGTTCAAGTTTCATCTCATTATAACATGCTTTGATCTATGTTTTATTATTTCATGTATTCACTAGTCAGAGGCCTTGGGGATTGCATGTTTCCTTCCATCCACATATGCTATTAACCATTTTTTGTTTCTCTATAAGTAGGATCTCAAAACTGAAGGGTCAACAAGGAACAACGGATGCACTCATGCAAGCGGTGGTGACATTTGGCTCACCCATTTCAAATGTGGGCACACAGAAGATCCCAAAGGGAAGTGTACCATCCGTTAGTGTAAAAAAATTGTATCGAACGCTTCGAGCCCCTGAAAGGGGGGGAAAGAACGTATTGTAACTATATTACAAGCAACATTAATAAAATGGGCTACACTTTAGTTTTGCTTTACATCTCGTTTCATTGCATCGTTTTCCCTTTTCATGCACTTTTTCTTCGTGTTTTCATAGGGCTTAGCATTTCATTACACATCTGCTTTTGTTTGCATCGCATCTGGTATGCCGTGCTTTCGTAGACATGCTTTCATTCGGTTAAGCACTAAGTTGGGTTTTATTTTATCATAATTTCCAAAGAAAATTGCACTTTTAGTCCATTGGATTAATGAAATTTGTTTCACTTTATTTATTATTTGGTGAAATAAACCTCTATTCACCATTATGCAATCCTTAAGACTTATTAGACCCAACTCAGCACAATCTCTTTAATTTGGAAAATCTCCATGTTTGAATATGTTTCTCAACCCTAGCTCAAAATGCATGCCTTGGCATTTTCGTGGACATAAATTAGCAAGTAAATATTTAAATTTGAGAAAGTATTTATTTTATAGCTTTTTTATTTTATTTCTATATTTCTCATCTAGAAAGGTCATGACCAAGCTTAAGTATAATGTCCCTATTTTCCAAAACACATTTAAGGATTTAGATACCATCAACTATAAGGTTTTATCATTCAACCCATTTACATTTTCACTTGGAAGCATATCATATTCATATAAATATCCACTATTAATTAACTTCTCTAATTGCTTCACTCAGAAGATAAGAAATAAATTTCTAATCTAAAGTTCACATCTAAAACAAGGTCATATATTTAAGAGTTACATCATCTGTAGGTTTTATAAATTTTTTAGAAAAAGGGTTTTATATTACCAACCAATTTGACCTATGATTTTACCCACATAGTTTCATGATTAGAAGCTATAAAAAAGAAGAAATTACATTTATAATTTTTTTTTCTAAATACAAAATGTTGCAAAGAAATTATTTAAAAATAGATAAGACTTCATATTATTATAATTTGAATGTTACAAAGACCTATATTGGTAGGGTTGTAGGGGAATTCCCTTGGAAGTCCTTCTCTTTAGTAAAACCCATCCTTGATCCTGTTCTAGATCCTTATCCTTGTCCTAGATCTTTTGCACATTATTTTCCCTTCCACATCGGTTAGTAAGCGTTGTAGACAATCTCCTTAGGGTGGGAGATCATTGTTCCATTTGTTTACCCCTTTCCTTACTATTTGGTGGGGTTTTATTTTGGTGCCTATGATCTAGGATGTCCTTGGGTTTTTTTGGGATGTCCTTGGGTCTTATTCTAGTTCCTTGGCACCCCTTTTCCCTCCTCCTTGGTTGGCTAGTGTTATAGATAATCTCCTTGGGTTGGGATATTCTTTATTCTCTTGTCTACCCCCTTTCATGAATTTTGGTAGGGTTTTTCTTTTGGTGTCTATGAACTGGGATATCCCTAGGATTTTTTGGGATATCCTTTATTTTTCCTAGGTCCTCCTTTGGGTCTTCTGAGTTCCTTCAAAAAACCTTTTCCTTTGTTCTTGTAGGTTCCTATTTGGTGCTAAGGATCATCAGTTCTTCTAGTGTAGTGCGTTGTGGCTGGGGTTTTTTGGATTCATGAGCAACTCTTCACAATATATTTTATCTTGGATGGGGCCTTGTGCTTATTACTGTAGTGTTTCTCTTTGGATTTTCAATTGTAGGTTTGATGATAGGTTCTCAAATTTTTGTGTCTTGTGGGGGGTCTCTATACTGATTGCTACTATGTTCCTATGGGTTATCCTCTTCTAGTCCCTTGAAGTTGCTTATTGGTGATGTTGGAGGTTTTTGTGGATCTCTTGCTACTTTATTTTAGCCTACGGTAGCATCATAAACTTCTAGGTGGTATCTTGTGCTTCATATTTCCTATGTTGAGGTTTCTTGGGACCTCCCCACCATTTTCCTTGGCTCACATTTCAACATTATTATTTCCCCTATCATTATTATTATAAGGTAATTCAAATTGTCGCTCTCTAATCTGGAGATGCACCATGGGCTCACGTTCAAATATAAGGTTGCACCCCAATCCCTTCCACTCCCACCTCGTCATATCGTATAACTCTTGGTATACCTGCACCAACAAGGCAGAAGCCCATGCATACACCTATCTCTTAGTGAGAATGTCATTGATTGCTCATATTAGGTTCTACGAGAACATGTTGCTAGTGTTGTTTGGGGCCATAATTTTGGACAACAAAAACATCACCAAAGCACGAAGGAGATCCAACTCCTTATCCATATATATGAAAAAATGTATACCCCTAAATTCCACCTTAACCCCTTGCCATGCATCCCCAAACATCCTCATCATCTTAGTATTTTGGTTGACCTCGACCTCAACCTAGATACCCTCTACCGATACCTTGAGTATGAGATATACATCCTCAATGGTAACTATCATCTCACCCGTGAGGAGTTGAAATATCCCATGTCTGCATCCTAACTCTTTGCAAAGGTTGAGAGGTACCCCTCATCGACCCTCACCATATCCAGTTAGGCTACCTTTGCTATCCCCACCTCCCCAAGAAACTCCTACTCCTCATTTGTAATCACCTTCCTCATCCTGGGGATGTAGGAAAAAAACCAGTTTCGAGTCTCCAAAACCCTAAGATACAACACAACACAAAATATTTATTAATAATGTAAAAAAAATCACAGAAACACAAAACAAAAATTTTGCACAATACCTTAGCAACTTGCACCCCAACAATAGCCCCAACCTCCACACTAGCTCCCACCACCGCTATAGCTTTCGTGCTCCAAATGCCTCAACTCACTTCACTCCACAATTCCTCTCACTCCTTAGATGTAGCTTCTCAAACTCGTAAATGCACAAATGAGATTCAATCTCACCCAAAAAGCTATTTATAGTTGCTTTAGGCACCTTGGGACACCCATGGGTGTTTCTTGGTGTCCTGAAGTGCCCACGGGTGTTTACGTAGACAACAAGCACCTGCAGACGTTTTGTACCAATATTGACAAAAGATAAATCTTACAAAAAACAATGGATTACCTTCATAAAATCACTCTAAAATGCATACATTCATACATCTCATCATTTTATTTTATTTTGTGAATATTTTAGCTAATTTGGTCACGTAATTTTCATTTGTGACCATATTTTGCAAATTCACCAACCAAGTTATAAAAGCACCTCAAAAGGGTATAAATATTCCCAAAATGATGATCATAATCATTTTCATCATTCATACATCATCTTCACTTAATTTCACGTCATCATTTACATATTTTCCAAATTTTCAATAATATTCAAGTGAACCATGTAGCTAGTGAGTTATTCTATATACTTAGCAATGGCAGTGATTTGCATCCATGCAATTCAGTAAGATGAATAGTATAACATAAGGACACTTGTTCATGATCATCATCACTTATCTCCTTGCCTGAAATCATAATCATATCTCATACTTCACATTCTTTAGTGAAACATTGTCGAGAGAAATTTTGCACAAATGATGTCATTGATGGCCTAGTCCATGGGGCTTAAAACATTAAAAAAATCAACTATCATCATTACAAATATCCTTGAAATTCATCATAGATATATGCACTAGCTAGGATGATTGGTTTCAATCATAGGAATTATTCAACAGTCACTAACAAGTCATCCAAGGTTGACTCTTTTTATTTACATCTTTATATTTACATATCAATGATGCCGAAAGGCAAAATATTTCAACAACATCGAATCAATCCAAAATTTGGGGCAACCATATTTGGTTTTTACTTTCCCATAATGGGATACACCTTACATGATAATGACATCTACACTTGGTAAAATTACCTTCATTTGTTGGGCCAAAAACAAACACACATTTTTTCACATATCCCTTCATATGTTGGGGTAAAAGCATACACATTTCCATTACATATTTTCATAAAAACATTCATATATTGGAGAAAAATAAGACACATTTTTGAACAATTCCCTTATCATCATTAGGGTAAAAATGGTATCACATTTTACATCATTCATATCATCCACATTATGTTTGCACATTTGGAAGATTTTTCAATTGGCTCAGGAGATTCATTCACAACCTCATTCATCAATTAAGGGGGTAAGCTACAAAAAAATCAAATCATTTTATTCTTTTATCTTCAAGATCATGTTCCACATACCAAGATAAGTTGCTTCTACATCTGACCACAATAGGTGTCTCATGTTTTTGCATTGTCTTGTGTTTCACGCAATGCAGTACAAAAAGAGATATTTGTAGACATCAAAATATAGTCACTTGTACTTCATCCATACTTTCCTAACATTTTCACCACCAAAACATAGTCATTTTCCCTCCACCCTATTTTTCCTACCATTTTTTCCTATTATTTATATATATTTATTATATATGTATTTAAATAATAATATTTATATATTATATTTTATATATATTTAATAAATAAATATTTATATAAATAAATAAATTCCAACCATCCAATTTTATTTAATGTTATCTATCCAACCACGTCAATCCATACCACACCCTAAATTTAATATCCACCCTTACATGTACTTTAAATATCAGCCACATGATTAGTGTCGTTGAAACCCTAGCACACCCTAGGTTGTATTATAAATAAGATCCATTTTTATGGCTCAATCCCTAAGTTTTTGAGTTTCCTAATTTTTACCTAAGTGCCTTGAGTCTTTTCCTAAGATCCTAAGTTCCCGAGTTCCTAAATCCTTGAGTTTTTGGATACCCTAAGTTTCCAACCTAGCCTTTGTGCCATAACCCCACTCTATCCACCATATTCCCTGTTCCCTCACTTATAATCACCTTTACCATATCACACGTCCTCACCAGATATACTTCTATAGAATATTCCCTCATTTGATGGACATCCACAAGTGCTTTCTATAGTTTCCAGGAACCCACGGGTGTTTTATATCAGCCCTGTTGATAGCCCTCTAGCCTTTGAGTGATGCTAGGGCACATCTTCACCATCAACCTGTAACAGATCTAGTTACTAAAAGATAAACAAAAAGTAGTAAGGTAAATCAAATATATCTTCTATTTCATTTTAATATCTTTAGATTTACATGCAATTTAATTTTATCAATAGCTAGGATTTTATTGATATCCGAGGGTCTCACATAGTGGAGCTCTCACAATTATTACTAACTCCCTATGATTATTTTTATGTGTGCATATTTGGAGATTCATCAGCATTGGATAGATGTTTAAGTTGGAGTGTCCCGACATCGGATACGTAGAATCCCACTCAGACTTGAACAAAACACAATGGAATACACAACCATTTGTTGTAGCTAGGGTTTCAGAGAACCCTAGCAAGATTTTTAATAATTATATCACAAGGTATTCTTACATCCACTATTGTAACAATGGAGTTTTTAAGCTCTTCCCTAGTTTAATAAAAATCTTATTTGTTTTAAAATATCTAGTTTATTTAAGTTCTATTTTTAGCATTGCTTGGTGTCATGTTTTTTAGCTCTACAAAGAAAATATACACATTTATTTCCCTAAATAAAAAATGATAGAATTATCTTATTATTTTATTTTATTTCTTTGAATTTTGCAGTGCTGGAACAATTTATCGATCAAGTATATTTCAATGTTATCTTACTGATTAATTCAATAAAACAACCAATCCACACTATCATTTCACATTTGAATCAACCATTATGTTATTAAAATTTCTAACCTGGTATTTGATATCTGAATAAGATCTTCAATTATTTTGAATGCTCCCCTTATTGGATACCATTTTTTTGACTAATTCTACTATTTTTAAATTTTATTTATTATCCCCCTCTTTTGAAATGAGAACCTTCTAGTCTTAACATCATGCACAACTAAAAACATCAATTGCATAAAACCATCATGATCCCTCACCTTGCACTCTCCTTTTTATCATCCTAGGGAATATGGATGAAGCATCATAGTTTTATCATAATTATTAATTTATTATAATAACTTGGCTAGATAAATTAATAATTTACCCTAGATCAATATGTAGTGGAAATTATTAATTTATCTAGCCAAGTTATTATAAGAAACTAGCATAAAGCCCAATAATCCAATCAATCCTAGCAAACTCCTTTTGCCTTGTAGGCTAAACATAATTCTTCTTTTGAAGGTCTACCCTTAATCATATGATCCCAAATATAAGATAAAAATGTTTTTGATCTTCATAAATAACTTAAAATAACACCCATAAAAATATATCTTCTTGATCTTCTAAAATACTGTTCAACCCACTATAAGATCCTTTTTAAATTCATGCATGAATATATTATCCCTTAGGGCTTAAACCTTGGTGAATCTACAAATGTCATAGGGTCCCTAAGAGTAAATCATACCACAATATCATTTTATGAGAATGAATTCCCCTTTACATCCATGGATGGAGATTCACCTCTCTACATCACAAGTCACATTGGTAAAATTTTCATCAAATGCATCCTTATTGATAATGGTTCAACCCTTAACATATATAAATTGAAATTTATACGTAATTTTAGTCAAAATAAATATGACTTGGATTAATCATACCTCATAATCAAATTCCTTGATAATGAGAAATGTAAGGGTGATGGTTCTATAGTCTTACCTCTAAAATTTGGCCCTCAAATCTTAAACACCTTCTTTTATGTTATGTCATGTGACCTATCCTATAATATTATCCTTTGTAGGCCTTGTATACATATTATGTGGGTCATTGCATCCACTTATCATTAATTCTTAAGTGCAATATCAAGGCAATACCTATAATATTCCTATTAAACCTAAGCTATTTATGTCCTATGAAATAGTAGAAATTTAAAAAATCCAAATTTTACCTTTACATTTCTATTAATTTGACTTCAACCTATCAATCCCCCATTCATGATGTGTTAAGGTTACTCTTCCTTCTACAAATTGAGAAACCTAAGGATCATATTGATATCTCAAATCCTATGGAGAATAACATATATAACAATAACCAATCTAGCTCTCAAGACACTAATAAACTTGAAATCTAAAATATTAATCAAGTTGATCAAGAATCTGATTTAGTATCCTTGGACTTAGATGGAATTCCTCGTTCTTTGAAATATTTTGGAATTCCATCTACAAAAGGTAAATATTCTTTTAACTAGGTTGGTACTACCAATGAGGAAAATATCCATGATAGTAACCCCTATCCAATTGAGCAATAATACACTTCATGTTACCTCTTAGATATATACCCCATAGCCAAATAGATATTATACAACATGGGATATCAATAAAAGGGGTTAGGATTATACAAGTAAGGTATAAGGAAACCTTTGGAAATCAGATATTTATTCTTAATTGAAATGAACCCCTACCAACTTCCCCCTTATCTAATAGTGATAATAAACTTAAATCATCCCCTTTGGAAGATAATTATGGTACCATCTCCTTAACCAAACTAGATTGGAACGAAGAGAATATTAAAAACCTTAGATATTATAGGGTCTTAACACTTCTAAAGTTGTAAGTATAAACACTATTACTATGAAATATCCTAAGATCATTATCAATTTTGATAATTTTGAGATGAAGGCCACTTTTGACACTCCTCCAAAGGATAGTCTCCTTGATCATTCTTTCCATAATACTCTAATTACGTAAAACCTATTTCCCTATTATATATTATAAGTTTATAATGTAGAGTCAAGTCCTAGTCAAAATAATATTGAGATAAAAGATATCTCTCATGATCCTCCATAATATGGTCTTCCTCACCATCACTTCAAGGTACCTCATTCCATGAAGATATGAAGAGTCTCTTTTATCAATAGTTTATACCAATATCTTATAATATCTTGACCAGGATCAATTAATTCTAGATCAAATTGATCTTATCAACATGAGGTGTTGCCTACTACCCCTCAATTAGAGGATGAATTCCATATTATCAATGAAGAAATTATCTATATCAATATTGGAACATCCAATAACTTGAATATTCTCAAATTAGAGAATATATTGAGTATATAGGAATGCAAGAAGTATACATAACTCCTCACGCAATTTAGTAATATCTTTGCTTGATCTTATGTAAATATGCTAGGACTAGATCCCTCTCTAGTTTTTCATCATTTAGCTATTAGTATGAATAAAAAAATTGTAAAGAAAAAGATATGAAATATGCATCCCAAAGTTGCTCTCTTCATCAAGGAAGATCTCAAAAAAATTTAGAAGATACTTTTATTAAATCAATTGATAATTTTGATTGGATCTCTAATATCACACTAGTAGCTAGGTATGAGGTGTAGACTAATTGGTTCTTCCAAATCTCGTAATGGGGGTGGAGGTCCAAGATTTAAATATAGGGCCTTCTTGGACTGAACTCTTATCCCTTTCCTAGTACTTTTAGCAATGTAAAAGGTTTAAAATAATTATGGCATGATGGTTATAGGGAAAGACTACATGAGTACTATGTGGAAGCTTCTAAGGAAGACAATGCAGAATACTATGGCATCCATAAAATATAGATAACATGCTCATATCATCATGGTGACTACCTATTCCACCATGTAAAATAAAAAAAAACATAAAAATGTCACACTAGTAGCTAAAATGGAAGGTACCATTAGCGTGTGTGTGCATATTTTAGAGACATCAACAAAAAATATCCCAAAGATAACTTTCCTTTGCCAAATATTGATATGATAATTGATTTCACTACAGGATGTGGAAATTTATTCTTAATGGATTAATTTTTAAGGTACAACCAAATTCAGAAGATTACATGCTAAAAGTAAAATATACAATAATGATCCATTTTCTTAACCATCTATGTATTTTTTTGTGAATTTACATGGTGGAATTGGTAGCTACCACAAAATTGAGTAGGGTTTCCAAATTTTATGGCCACCATAGTATTCTACAATAACCACCCTAGAAGCCTCCATATAGTTCTTCACACAATTAATTCCTATAACCTCCATGCCACAATCATTTTAAACCTTTTACACCACTAAAAGCACTAGGAAAGGGATAATCATTCAGTCTAACGAGGCCTGATATTTGAATCTTGGAATTCCATACCCCTTATAGGATTTGGTTGAACCAGTTGATCTACACCTCAGACCCAACCATATATAACAAGATATATATATTAATATTTTTTTGTAGAGAACTTTTTTATATTAGGTATACAAATGTAATTTAGGTCCAAAAATGATCCATGTTATTACATATTAACATGTTATTCTACCTAAAATATATTTTTCATGAGTTGGAACCATTATACTACATGTTGAATCAATTTTCTATCATTTAATTTTAATCTATATTTGGATAATAGACTTATTTAAAATGGATGCACTTTGATGTGTCAAAAGAGGTTAAAAAATCTATGAACTATGTTCTTGATATTTTATAATATTTATAAAATAATTTAGAATAATTCATAAAAATAAAATTCAATCAATTGTTTTGAATGATACATGCCTTGTAAAATATACCCTTGATAATTTTTTGCTAATCAAGTTCATAGTGATGATTGTGTTTTATAATATTTTAATTAGTAAACCTTATGATAATTAGTTTTAATATGCATTTCACTTACTTATATTGACAAAATAAATTATGAAATAAATCACAGCCTCAATCCAAATTAAATGAACATCAAAACTTCAACTAATAAAATAATTAACATTTAGCCATCTATAAATTTATACTTTTTTTAAAAGAGGGTTGCTAAAAAAATATTAAAACACTATACAAGGTTTTCCTTTTCATTCTTAGTTTTTATAATATGATAACACAATGATTTTACTACATAATTTATGATTTTGCTATATTTATTAAATTTTGGTGTCATATAACTTAGCATTATAGTGTGAATTAGGACAAGAAATACAAGAAATAATGAAAGATTTTTTTTATTTATCTATAATAATCATTGTAGATAAATAGGAATAAAAAGGATATAAATATGGGCATTTGAAATGACTGATTTAGGACTGGTAAACAAAAATCCTATTTTTCTTTTGGAGCCCTGCTAGGGTTTGATGAGGACAAACTACTTTGCTAGGGTTTGATGAAGAAAAACTGTTGTGCAGGGATGGCAGCAACTTCTGAAGGAGGTCTAAAAAATTTGAGGAATGTCATGATGGCATCGGGTCTGGCACAGAGTGCATGCTCGTAATATTTTTTCATCTAAAAATGACTAGAAGGAATAGGATTTTCTAGTGCATGTTGGGAACCTCTTGTTAAAGAACAATGGATGTTTGATACGATGTGAAGCCAAGCCAGTTCTAGTGGTTTAACCAGACTCAGTGGTGGAATATGTGGAGTATCTAACCAAACATGCCCTTATTGGAAAAATTTTGGGCATCCAAATATATCTCCCTTTTGTGGAGGCTTGGGTTAGGAAGACTTAGAATTCTGAAGGCAATGTGGAGGTGATGCTGAGTGCGAACAACTATTTTATGGTGGTTTTCTCTTGTATTGCAGATCATAACAAAGCATTTGAAGGGGGTATTTATTTCTATAACCAAGTGGGAATCTTTCTTAAACCCTAGCATGTGGGTTTCAACCCATCAGAGGAGCGATCATCATGGGTTCCAGTATGGGTGTGGCTTTCATGGCTCCCATTGGAATTTTGGAGAATTGATATCTTGCATAAGATTGCCCTTCTACTTGGGAAGCCGGTTGGACCGTCACAACAAAAAATGGATAAAAAGGTAATATCTGTTGCTCATATTTGTGTTGAAATTGACTTAAATAATCCTATTCCAGATTCTATTGAAATACAATTTGGATCAATTACATGGTTTCAAAAACTTGACTATGAAGCTCTTCCATTTCATTTTTGGATTTATCGTGAATATGGCCACCTGCAAATAAAATGCCCTAAGTTTGTCTCACATGTGGCTTCAAATCCTATGCCCTCTCGGTTTGGACAAAGTTTGGACAAAGGAAAAGCCTCGATAAAGGAAGGGTAACAGGATAAGAAAGGTTTTGTTCTGATAAAATCCTGAAACAAAGGACGAAGGGCAAACAAAGACCTTAAGGATAGCCATCCAGATGCTCTAATAAACCATTTTGAAATATTATATGATATTGATCAGTGCATGGATATACCTAAAATGTCGCTACCTGATGCAAATATAACAAGTCCGAATCATATGTCTCTTCTTGAGGAGGAACTTAAGGAATCAGATCTAGGGGGTTTAAATTAAGAACAAAGGACTTTGGATCTGAGTATAGGGGACATGGTTGGGTCAAGCCCTATAAGGGAAACTATTTTGAAAAGTGGTACAGGTTTAGTTATGCCCTCTCCTACTCAGGAGCTGATGCAGTCATTCTTGGACTGCAAAAATCCCACGGTGTTGGGATTGCAACAAAAAATAATAAATAAAAGTTTTTCGGATAAGAATATGGTGGGTCGAAAGAAGGACCAAGATAAAATTAAGTTAATGGGGGAGACTTTTGTGGAGTCAAGCTTGGTGAGAATATTGGACTCCCATTTTTATAACCCCTAAAAATGATTATCCTCTCATGGGATGTAAGGGGGTTGAATAGCATACCCATATAAAAAGTTGTTCGTGATTTGGTTCATGTGAATTCTTCGGATGTGGTGTTTATTTAGGAGAATAAATTGGCTATTAATAGTATGTTCAATATTACTCCCAATTTGTGGAGAAGGGGGTAATGCTAGTGTATTGGTGCATGTGGATATGCTAGTGGTGTCACTTGTTTATGGGATCCAGTTAAGATATACCCTCTTACTTGGATTTCTAGTAGATGGTCTATTTCAATAGTCGAGCATGATAATGAATCTTGTGAAATCATCCTACTTACAAATGTGTATGCTGCTATTGATTACAATGGTAAAGTGAATTTGTGGAAGCCCATTTGTGTTGTGAGAAGTTTGGTTTCCCTATACCCATGGATTTTGGCTAGAGACTTCAAATCTATCACTTTTCTAGAGGAGAAACGTGGTGGGGTGGACCGTCTCAAGCATTTTTCTTCTGTCTTAAGTGCTCATACCCAGGCCCTAAAATTGGTTGACATCAAGCTAGATAATGGGATATTTACTTGGCACAATAGAAGGTGTGGGGAAGCTTCCATCTCAGAGAGACTGGATAGGTTTTTGATATCTAGTTATTGGATGGGTAATAATAGATATGTTAGTTCTGTGATTCTAGAGGGTAGGGGATCTGATCATTGGCATATCAAACTCTTTGCTTTGGAGTTAGGGTTAAAAAAGAATTTCTCCTTTAAGTTTCAACTTATGTGGCTTCGTGATCCTAAGCTTCATGATTTCATGCAAGGATGGTGGACCATTGGAAAACCTCCTCATGGTACCACTATGTATTCCTTTATGAAGTGACTACAATTTATAAAACATAAATTGAAGAGATGGAATAGATTGAATTTTGGAAACCTTTCCTTGGCTAAGCTAGAAGCTCTTAGGATGATGGAAGAAGATTCAAGGAAGATTAGATATCAGGGGTTCATGAAGGAGCTTCTTGTTGAGGAATTTGAGGCTGTGAAAGACCTTGCTAAATGGGAACTAAGGGAAGAATTTTTTTGGAAATAAAAATCTCGAGTAGATTGGATTCAAGAAGGGTATAGGAACACAACCTTATTTTATAACTTAGTTAAGGCTCATCGTAATGGTAACCTGATTACCTCTCTTGTGAATTCTTAGGGTGCCCTGATCTCTTCTTTCAAGGATATTTCAGAAGATACTAAGAGGTATTTTTCCTCTCTCTTCAAGGAGGACTCCCTATTAGATGATGAGAATGAAAAGATTATTCTAAATTGTATTCCAGTGATTGTTTCTAGAGATATTAATGAGCACTTAATGGGTCCAATTTACCTTGAGGAGTTGGAAAATATTGTATTCAAGATGAAAAAAGGAAAATCCCCAGGCCCAGATGAATTATCGATTGAGTTTTATAAAGAGTTTTGGTATTTAATCAAATTTTATCTTTTGGAGGTGGTCCATGAGTCCCAAAAGAACAAAAAGATGCTAAGGACCCTAAATGCTACCTTTGTGGTGCTTATACCCAAAAAAGAGGAAGCAAATTCCTTGGCTATGTTCAGGTCTATTGCTCTCTCCAATGTTGTGTATAAGATCATCACAAAAATTATTGCTGAGAGGCTGAAGATATGGTTGAGCAAAATCATATTTGATGAGCAAGGAGCCTTTGTTGCTAGCCAAAAAATATTGTATGGGATTTTTATTGTTACAGAAGCTATTCACTCGATGGAAACTTCTAAGGAAAAAACTATGTTCATTAAGTTGGACATGGCCAAAGCCTATGATCGGGTCAGATGGTCCTTTATTTAGAAAGTTATTACTACTTTTGGATTTGAGGAGGAATGGATTAGATGGGTGATGAGATGTTTTTGTTCTTCCTCATTATCTGTTCTTGTTAATAATGATCCACCAGAGCTGTTTGAGGCCTCAATGGGATTGAGGCAAGGAGATCCTTTATCTCATTATTTGTTTATCATTATGGCAGAAGGGTAGGGAAGATTGTTCAAGTCTCAACTCATGTAGGGTCTCATTTAGGGGTGGAAGTGGGATAGTAGTTTGCCACCTCTTTCCCACCTTTAATTTGTTGATGATACTAATTTATTGGGAGTTACCACTATCAGGGAAGCTAGAAATATTAGATAGTCTCTTGACATATAATTTGGTGCTTCTAGACAGTTGATTAATGAGGATAAGTCTTCTATTTTATTATTCAATACCCCTCCTCTTATTCAAGCTATGATTTCTTGTATTTTAAGATTCTAGGTTGTGACTCCCCCCTTCATTTATCTTGGTATTCCAATTTCATCTCACCCTCTACCTAGATCTTCTTGGTAGTCTATGCTTGATAATTTTAGAAGGAAGGTGAATCACTGGACTTTCAGATGACTATCCACTACAAGTAGAGTGTTGCTTTTAAAATCTATTGTTCAAGCTTTACCCATTTATAGATGTTTTGTACAAATAGCTCCCTCTCACTTCTTAAAGGACATGGATGCTTTGTCAAGAAAGTTTTTATGGTATGGAAAACTTGATCAATATAAATGGAGTTTTGTTAGGTGGGATTCTATATGTAGTCTAGTGTAAGAGGGAGGCCTTGGGTTGCGACATATAACTCTTTTTGGGTAGGCTTTCGCTGCAAAAATTTATTGCAGATGGTGTACCTCTCAAGCTTAGATTTGGGCTAAAATATTATCTTGTAAATACTTGTGAGGTATTTCTGAGGCTGAAATCCCTAGAGTTAGATTGATTGGGAAAGGTTCAGTTATCTGGGATACTCTAAAAAGAGGAGCTAATTTAATCAAGCAGGGTTTGTTTTGGATTTGCAATCAGGGATCAAATACTTTTCTTTGGGAGTATTCTTGGGATGGCCATCTTCCTATATTGAATCAATATCCTAGGTTACATTCCCTAAGCATTTTTTTCTTGAAAGTAGGCTGGTATCGTGTGGAGGAATTTAAAAAAATCTAGTCTTTTGGAAATATGGAGATGTATAGGTGGAAAGATCCACAAAAATGGCCCCAGGGAGGACTGGACAAGGACAGAGAGGTGCTTGCTCTTATTATTACTCGGAGGCCTTGTTCTTCATTGAGGGGTAAAGATATTTTGGCTTGGAACCATGATCCTAAGGGAACTTACTCGGTAGCCTATGATTATCAGGTTCTTGATAAGCAAAAGTATGGGAGTCTTCCTGTCACTTGGTGGAAAATTGTGTGGAACAAATTTTCTTGGCCAAAATGTAACTTCTTTCTCTAGTTGGTAGCTCGTAATAAATGCCTCACTTGGGATAATGTGAGGAAGAGGGGATTTTAGGATCCTTCTTTTTGTGTCCTTTGTAGTAAGAATGAGGATGACTCTTCTCATTTATTTTTCCAATGTTCCTTTGTTAGAGATATTTGGCACCATTGGTGGAGTGGCTGGATCCATCCATGTTTTCATGTGTTGTCCTTGGTGGAGTTTTGTAGTAGTCTGGGTAGACCTCCGGCCAAGGCCCCCTTCCTTCGGGTGGCTTGGAATTTGGGCCCTTCTTGCATCATCTAGAAAATTTGGCTCGAACAGAACCGAAGCATATTTTAGGGTAGTTATTTTGCTATTCAACAGATCTAGAAAAGGATCGTGTATATGGTTCAGGAAACCATCCATAGAAAATGTGATGTGGACCCTCTTTTGGATTCTAGGTAGGAGAAGGTACAACAAGCCCTTGGTATATTTGGGGATGATGTCAAATATTCTAGCCCTGGTAGGGTTTCTTAGCTCAACAAGAAGGTTAGGAGAGATGGTAGGTGGAGGACACCCCCTAAAGGAGTTTTAAAAATTAATACTGATGGATCGTCCAAGGGTAATCCTGGACATGCTGGCATTGGGGGTGTTGGGAGAGATTCTACTAGTGGTGTCATTTTTTCTTTTCCATTTATAAAGGTGTTCACTCCAACAATTTTATGGAAGATATTACAATTCTTGAGGCTTTATGGAGGGGGTTTTATCTTGGATGGCATAGGATTATCTATGAGTCTGACTCTCAAATTGTGGTTAACATTTTAAACAGTAAAAGTGTGGAGGAAGTTAATTAGAAGTTGGCCTCTATAGCCGTTCATATTCTCAGAATGAGTGAAGAGTTCAAATTTATATCCTTTGTGCACATTCCAAGGGAATGGGATGTGGTTTCTGATTACTTGGCCAAAAGGGCTTCTGAGCTGTTGGATCCTTAGAGTATCGATAATTGGGAGTCTCCCATCTAAGGACTCTCAACGCCTGTGGGAGTTGATCCACAAGGATGTACAAACTTAATGTGGTTTATTCTTGTTGTATTTTTTGGGTGTCATTCTAGTCTAGTGGTTTTAGCCTGTTTGGCTGTTTATTTGAGTCTTGGTTGGAAGCTTGGTTGTACTCTGTAATCCAAATTTTTTATCAATAAATTTTTGCCCCTTTATTTAAAAAAAATAATAATAAATATGAACACTTAAAGGATAAGCTTAGTATACTATGCTACTAAAATGTTAAATAAATATATCATTTACAATAATGGGTGAACAAGCAACTAAATATTTATATATCCACATAACCTCTATTGGAAATAATTAATTATTAGTTTGAGTTAAATAAATCAAACATATTCTAGATAAATCATTTGGATTATGGTATGGAGTGAGTGGATACAATAATATCCTAGGTGGATGAATATGCTTTCTTTGGAATATTTAGTGGTAATGAGTTATCAATAGATGATGGAATTGATTGTGTGTGTGTTCACATGTTAGTTCTTACCCTATATTATTGATGCTTCTATATAGTATAAAATGTTTCATTAGTATGCTAACTAGTATATCTTTTGATTGTACTTATATTGTCCTTATCATCCATAGAATAATTTATATATCTTAGCAACATTACCATGTGATTAGATTTCAAAAAAAATATCTACAAATAGTGTTGTCTTAAATTGTAGTAGAAGAGATTCTTTAGTAAGCATAATTTTCTCTTAAATGGAAATTTCCAATAGCTTATAATCAACACAATTAAGAGGTAGATACATTATTTTAAAATTTGTGTACAAATAAAATAGTCTCTCTTGAACTTCATAGCAGAAAGGACATTAAAAATATGGTTATCATTTTCAACCTCTATACATGATATACATGTTTTATATGTGCAACCATTATGGTGGTTTATTTTGACTCTATGTTTATGAGATATTTCCATTAATTACACCAACAAATATCTTAAACCATTGGTAAGATATTGATGTATATACTTTGCTTTTACAATCAAAGGATTTAGATTTTTAAGAAAGGAATTTGTATAAAAGGCTAAATTTGCATTAGGTGTTTCAAAAGAAGTCTATATAATTTGTTTTAATTTATTTTATATGCACTCCCTTATAATATCATTAATTTATATCTTGTTATAAATTTAACTACTTCTGACAACTATTTAATTGAGGAGGATGATTTGTACAAATCCAAATAATATTTGATAATTCCATCTTGGAATAGTAAATTTTTTTTTTTCTCCAAGCACTTTTTAAAATACAAGTTGATTATAGTGAATAATAATGATCTATATATAAAATATTTTATCTAATAAATCATATGACACAATCATCAAGAGTATTATAATATCTATGGGAAGTTAGATTTAGTTTTCAATTTGAGTACATATTTCTACCTATATGATAGGTGCCTCAAGTGTAAAACCTCTCATTCTATTTCTTGAAATTAAATTATACTTAAATTAAGAACATGGTAGGTTTTCACAAGTTGGAGAACTTTAGAATCTAATTTTATAATATAAACAAATTCTAATAATGTTTCATTGATCTACCTTACTAGAAAATTTCTTGCAATGATTTGTATTTTTCCTACATAATTTTTCTTTTTAATGGGCTATGTGAAATTGAAATAGGATCCATCAATAATATTTTCATTGTATTTCAGCTAACCACATAGTTGTATTATAATAAACAACAATAACAATTATGTATATAATGTTTGATAAGACTACATCATGGGTCTACACTTTATTAAACTAGGATGTTAACTAATTTATCATTATCTCATGTTATTGGACATGTATTTACCATGCTCTTATTTTTTACAAAAAAATTATAACTTTGTATCTATGTAGTATCTATTATTTTTTCATTCTATCTATAATTATATTTCTTTTGGTGATAGAATTTTTTTTACATTGTTGAAACATATTTATATCTATATCTATAGATAGATAATTTCATCTGTATCAAACCTTATAATATCTTTGACTACCAAGAAAAGAAAAAAATAAATTACAAAAATAACCATATCCCTTATCCCTTGATCTAATCTATAATTCACTTCAATACTATCATTATATTAATTTTGTGTTTATTATACATTGTTTCAAAATATCTATGAAATATTTACCCAATCTTCTAAATGGACATATTAATTTTGTGTTTATTATGCATTGTTTCAAAATATCTATGAAATATTTACCCAATCTTCTAAAAGGACAATTTAATAACGTGTACAAATTATTCACTTCATCATGTCCTCCACATCCTAATCTTTTCCTTACAACATAGACAAAAAAAACTTTCTCT
This sequence comes from Wollemia nobilis, assembly GCA_028583015.1. NCBI lineage: Eukaryota > Viridiplantae > Streptophyta > Pinopsida > Araucariales > Araucariaceae > Wollemia > Wollemia nobilis. The sequence continues at coordinate 640,041 of JAQPPZ010016850.1, read as the reverse complement.
TGTAACTAATTTTTTTTCATCTTTCTATTGATCTCTAAAATGATAGTTAGAGATTTTAAACACAATTTTTTTTCATTGCTTTAAGAAGGAAATAGTATGTTCATCGTTAGTGCTTCCAACGGCTACTCTTCGCTAGCTAGTTGAAAACACAAGTAAACATCGATACGGGAGTATCAATATAACAACTCATTTTTTAATTATCCATTCAATAGAAAAGATAATGGTGAGTTGCTGCTAAGCCGGGTCCGTTGGCCTACTACACCTTAAATTTCATTGAAAATTACGCATAAATAGAAAATAATTAGATCAACTCAATCTTCTATTCAAAGCTTATGATTCAGTAATAAATTCATATAATAAAGTTATATAACTTGAATAATAATAATATATTTTAAAATTTAAGATAGGAAGTACAAATAAAGGAAGAGTATTATTATTAAACATGTATCCTACTATATAATTCTATCATATTATTTTCGAACATTTGAGTATTACTTTCATGCGATAGTAAGAGTAAACTATCGGATTCGAGCACTTTCAATGCTTTCTCTAAACAGATAAAGGGAAGGATACTTATTTGGCAAAACAAAAGCAACTGATTGTTGTAATGTAAAATGGTTGGAATATGCATTCACTCTCCAAAATGGGCTCGCGTTCTACATTTGTTAGTCATTCTGATTTTTAGTCGTATATATTCGGCTTTTCTTGGCCGAATATAACAATTGTTGGTCATTATCGAATGTGAATGGAGTTCAAGTTTCTATAGACGGACACAGTTCCCTTCGTCCTCCCTGGAAAGTCGATCTAGTCTAAAAGATTTAGTTATTTATTTGCTTTAAACCTATTATTTTATTTATTTGTTTTATACCTAACCATTACAAATTTTTATACAGAAATTGTTCAATTCAAATCATTATGACCAACAGGAATGTACCACAAGTTGAAATGCTTCCCTTTAAGGATGTTCAAAATTGTTTTTTAAATGAAAAGCGTTGACTGCTTTGTTCATTGTGTTGCTTTTTAAAGTTTTAATTCTTTCCTTTTGTAATGTATACAGACAATTGGTCAACGGAATAAATCTTGCGGTCTCTTTCCCAAAAGCCGAGTGTGCACCACTTTGTCTTCATCTGTGTATATTTGCCACTCCCTGACGTATACAGTGCAAACAGTGTTGATTTTACTTTAAACAACTATGGACCAACAATCAGTCCTTAGAGTTTGACGCAATAGGTAATGATGTATGAAAGGAAAAGACGAGAAAAACAGGTGATGTCGGTATTTCACAATCTATGGCAGATTGCGTGCATATATATCTGTCTTCTACTTTTATCAAAGGACAATCATAGTTGATTGCTTTAAACATAAAATATATGGCATTCTATATATTGGTGCCGAATCTTGTGTAAAAGGTAATTGTCAGTAGCTATTCACTTGAGTGGTTCATGTTTTCATCTATGCAAATTTATGTCGCCAATTACCATCTCACGAAACAATCAATCAATACGTCACATGCAGCTTTTTCAGGCTTCCACACGCGCAACACTGAAAAGTGTGAGGATGGTTCTGTTCGGTTTCCTTCAAAGGCTTCGAAAATGTCCATAAGCAATAGAATGTGAGGTGTTGAGGGCTTCTTGACGTACAGTGGAAAGGAGCTCGTCTTACTCGGTTTGGTATTTGTACAGTTATCGTTGATTGCTTCAACAATTTATGTGTCTCAGTTCTCTCAGTTGTTTGGTTTAGTGTTTCTCAGGTTGTCGTAGATTGCCTCAATAATTTATCTAGCCATTAGCATCTCTTGCAACAATCAATTTGTCCCAAATAACATTTGCACTTTTCTTTGTTCCTCTAACTTTTAGTAGTGTATTGCATTAGCATCTCTTGCAACAATCAATTTGTCCCAAATAACATTTGCGCTTTTCTTTGATCCTTAGTTTTTTAGGAGTTGGATAATAAGTGGATAGTTAAAATTTTCCAATTAAAATTAAGAGGTCCAGGTTCAAATCTCTTTATATTATATAAAAATTATATTATTACCACATTAAAAATATTTATTTAAAAAAAACCTTTGATAGTGTATGACCTGTCTGGTTTTCATTTTTAGATTGGACCAATCATTGTAGGATAATGGGGTTAATACTATTCGAAAATATGTACTCAATTTTTTTAATATACTTTAATACATGTAGGTATATTATTATTAAGGCTAAAAAAAATATTTTTATTTTTTATTATGTGTTTGTTTTTTAAAAACCTAACACAAAATTAGTGTAGTTCGATCTATGTATTCCAGTGATTTGAAATATGGATTATCAATTAGATGATCCGTACTAAAATCTTAAGAGGTTATATATATATATCAAAAATATTATGGTAATTATTTGTTGAAGTATAATGATAGGATGTTCATGATGCAGTTTATCTTAGGTCATTTTAATGTCATATATAATTAATTTAAAAATTTATTAGGTAGTTTTTTTAATGTATTTATTTATTTATGTCCAACTACAACTTTAAAGTATAATACTATATTAACAGCCAACTATTTATTTAATTAATAAATTTATAGATTTAGTTATTATTAAAATATTTAATTTATTTGTCTATTTATTGAAAAGATTCAATGTAATATTTTAGAAGGTATATGCCTACTACACCTAGCAAAATGCCAAAAAGTGGAATTAAGTATGAACAATATAAATATCAAAGTAACTTCTATAAAATATCACTAGCATACTCATAAAAAAAAATTAAAAGGTTTTATAAAAAAAAATATTTTCAAATTTAAAGGGTTAAGAATATCCTGACCTATTATCATAGTAGGATCATTACAAAAAACTAAAAAAAAATAATTAGGAGAACTACATTCATGGTTGTGGTTTAATATTTTGTAATAATCCACATGTTGAGAAAATATGATATATCAAATAACAAAAAGAAACAAATTGTTACCAAACATGCAACTATATTGCAGAACTTATTTTTAGTTTTTCCTCTAAAATGATATATTTTGCATGCTACTAAAATCAAATTATAATTTTCATAGACTAATATAGAAATATATCATTGTCCATATCACAATGAAATTGAGATAAAATGACTTGTTCAAGAATTATGTTAGTTGTTATGACACTCTCTAAAATTTTAATAATTTTAGCCACTCTATGACATTAATAGATTTTAATATTTTCAACCACTCTTTCACATTAACTTCCTCGAAAATATATTGACTCCTTGAACTCACACACAAAAAATGATGATGCAAACTAGCCTTAAAATAAGGTTTGATAAAAACATGTATCTCGTCACTAGTTTGAAGGATGAATTACACGTAATAAGTAGATCCAAAAATATATTTCAAAACACAACTACAATAATAGTTGATTTATTTATTAAAATTTAAGGATAGCTCAAATTTATCCTTCATTATCATTATTCTAAATTACTAACTTCACAAGGTTATAATTCCATTAATATTGGTTAGATTACATGGCCACATTTTTTAAGATCATCCTCAAATTTTAAATAAAAATGGTGCAATAAGCATCTAAATTGGATAATTCTATGCAAATATATGGATCTCAAAACATAAGATAATTTATACAAAATAATATTTTCCCAAATTCTATAATTAAAAACAATCCCAAATTTACTAGATTCATGACTCTAATACCATATGTTAAAAAAATTTATTTTTATTAACATAGATCACTCACCAATATGTGAAATATCAAATTATTTATCCATACAATGAGAGATATAGATGATACCTTTGGGATAAAGCAACACCAATGCTACTCCTTATGGAAGTAATAACTACACAAGATCTTCAAAGATGAGAGTTCCACATAGATAGGGTTTTATAATCCACATTTTGGGTAAAGATGATTACAAATAACACTTGATATGAGTGATTCCTTACAATGATAATGTAGACACCAAAACAGCACCAATCCGATTATGTGACCGCAAACACTGATCGCTTTGACAAACACAGCCCCCAGGGCAGCCCTCAAAGGTTAAACAGTGGTCTTAACCACTTTCATAGCAATTTTGTAAGGTCAAGAAGCAATTTGGCACACTTGGACACTTTGCCCGAGATTCGTCTCACCCAGGGACGAATTCAAAATAGAATCCGTCCCACCCCAGATCGAATTCTGAATCCGTCCCCGGGTGGGACGAATTCTAAGCTTAACGGGCAAAAAGACAAATGGCGCCAAGTGGCAGCCCAGCACGCTCGCTTGATGACTCCCGCCTTGCACGCGTGTGTAGGTGGACAGAGGGGCCGTTAGAAGACTGTCACAAAAGGCATTTATCAAAGCCCAAGTCAACGGAGGACTCCCCTCCCTCATGGGAAGACAAGACCGCCACATGGCGCCTATGACCAACACATGGCATTTGTGCTTCCCTCCCAAAAGAGACCCCATGGGTCTATAAAAGGTGGGACTTTTCTCACCCAAAATATACGAGGTTGAAGGAGTTTTCAAGCAACGAAGTGTCGCCGAGTTGAAGACCCACTTGCATCCCTTTTGGTTCACCTTCCCACATCCACCAATCTCTTTTGCAAGGGAGGTTGTTGGGTGGCTTTTGGAAGCTTGAACCTGACCCAAATCCAACACATGGACACCTGAACCAACCAATTCGCCGACCCCCCAATCCTAAGAGGTTTTGGGCCCATCCCTAGTGGATTGGCGCCGAAATCAAGTGCCAACGGTGGGAGGCCCACTTGGGCACCCCCGCACTTTCTAGGTTTTAGAGCATTCTAGATTACTTTTTTTTAGGTTGCATTTTGTGTTATTATGTTTGGTTAACTCATAGCTGCAATTTCGTAACTTTTGGTCAATTCTAGTATGTTTTGTGTCGCTTTGTTGTTTCACTGACTTGCAGGTGGCGAGATCAAATTCCCGAGGGTAGAGGCCAAATTGGGAGAATCCGACCATCTGGGTCATCCCAAAATGGCCCCAATTACATAACCCCCTTGTTTGCAGGTGTTTTGCAGGTCTCGAGAATCGACATTGGAGCAGCAGCAGGTCGGCTTCTTCAACACAGAAGAATTCGTCCCACCCAGGGACGAATTGCAGTCAGAAATCATCCCACCCAGGGACGAATTCCAGTTGAAGGCAGATTGGCCAGCTGTCTCAGTGGCAATGGCCTTCTGGTAACATTTTCTGTCTTCTGTCAAGTTTTCAGGCTGTTTAGAATCATTTTGTTTACTATTTTAGATAAATGTTTGCATGCATCTTTTGATGATTTTAGAAGAACGAACACTTTTCACTTGCAGCAGGTGCTACTGACATCTTCGTTGTTTCTTTGTTCGCAGGAGAAGCAGCGGAGGTGAAGAACTCATCGACATCAGCGACGACATCATCTTGGCCCGCCCATTGCAATCGTGGGCACGCGGAAAGAGGAAGACTAAGTCACATATTGTAACAAATACGAATTTAACGCTCCTAGCCCCCAAAAAGGGAGGAGACGTCATTGTAACCGAGGATATAAGGGATATTTGAATAAAGAGGGCTGTGATTTCTTTACATCTTGCTTCTTTCATCTTCCAATGGTCTCTTTTCCATTTCATGCACTTTACGTTTCTAGGACTTAAGCGCTTTTGGTTTTGGTTATATTGCATAATTAGTGCTTCCTCTGCCCGAAATCTCGTGCTTTCAGTGGCGATCACGGTGGGACCCTGTTCCCTGGTTTTTAAAATCACGAAAACTGATCAAATTTTTGTGTTTTGTGCTTGATAGGTACATTTTTTTTGTTGCAGACTGCTATTCGTCTCTGGCAGGGACGAATTCTATTCTGAAATTCGTCTGACCCTGGGACGAATTCAAATTCATCTCTGGGAGGGACGAATTCTGTTCTGTAATTCGTCTCACCGAGGGACGAATTTCTGTCTGCAACTTTTCAGAGCAGAAATTCAGAAGCAACTGGAGCAGGCAGAGAAGAGGTAGGGATTTTTATAATCTCTGTTAAAATTTCTGTTTCTGTTTCTATTTCTTTGACTGTTTTCATTTTTATCCTGCATTGCATAGGAAAAGTCATTTATGCTTGTTTCATTTTCGTTAAATAAAATGAATCCCACACACTCCACGCAACAATTTTAAACCAAGGAGCTGGTCGTAAGACCCCAGCCCTTGAGCAAGACCAACGGTGGGTTCATCACCACCTTGGCTTAGATTTGCATCCATTTCTCGATTGTCAACTTTTGTTAGGCGTAAATCCTGACGAAAGCAGACCGAGTGTCGCCGGGGTGATTCCCATGCGCGCGAGGATAAGTTTTCTATGGTAGGTGCCATTAACAGGACAATCCCCCTTCCGTACCGCCTACGTACCACGTACCTTCCGCTCTCACGTACCTATAGTCTCCCTCTCGTAAGGGCGGGTATATAGAGAGGTTGGTATATCGGCCTGGTTGGTATATTGAAGGGGCGACCATTTTGGGAGTTATATGAGCCGTCATAATGCATTTAAACGATCTTCAAAACCTACAAAAACAAAACAAAACATCAAAATGCACTAAACCAGTTTAGGGCACACCAATTAATCCTTAAAAGAGATAATCACGGTTTTGTGAATGTGTGTGCTTAATTCTGCTTAGTGTAGACAAAAAAAAATCATAAACGAGATAAAAACTTATTTAGATAGCATAGAAGCACCGCAATGGTGTACACCCGCAATCAAGCCCAATCAAGGGCAGAAGCTCCGGAAGGTACACAAAAAGCAGGCACAAGTCACCTTCACTTCAGTCCTGAGGATTTGGTCATACCGCCTTATAGGTCTAACCTACAAAAGAATCCAATTCATAATCCTCGATGGGGTATGCCTATTCAAAGCAGCCCCTTTCGGGAAGATGCCTTACATGTAGACCTTGACATAAATAGAGAATCACCTCTTGAAGTTAGGCATGAGTGGCCACCGCGCGATGAAGCGCTAGACAGGCACACCGTCCATTTGGAGGGGCAACGTGGATATGGCGTCCCTTCTTTACCTATCATCATAACAGAGAGACCAAATCCGGAGCGCAGGGCTCCTTACATAGGGCGACCTAACTCCGCCCACCCCCTTTACACCCGTGAAAGGGAGTACGAGGAAAGCCATCGCATTCCTCGAGGGCAACAAACAACGCGGGAACCTTGCATTTCCACACCAGCAGGATATCATGATCACCCCTTGAGGCCAGAACCTCGAGCACATACCGCTTACCTCGACAGAGGGAAGCGACCCATTGAAACCTTAGACCAGCAAACTCGAGGTAAACACATAGGAGAAACATTTGAACCTCCTGAGCAAAATAGGGTAGACCAAATTGACCCAATTGTCGCGCGATATACCACCCGTCAAGCCCAAATCATGCGGCTTAAACAAAGTCATCGGAGATAGAGTACCGACACCGCTTGGATAGAGAACGCATGCAACGCGAAGCGGATGAGTTACGCTATGAAATACCTGAGAGGGGGCCAACCCCTCGCATCCAAAGAGCTGAACAGTATGAGAGGCGTAATCCGTTGGTGCAGGACATGTCTCCACGACCTCGTCAAGCTCTGCCTCCAAGACCTCATAGATTCGAGAGGGAGGCAACTCCCCGAAACAATGATGGGTACCTTCAGAAAGAGCTTGATCAGGGTCATAGGTTTCGCCCAGAGACTCCTCAAGAATTTTACGAGGAGTATGAACCAGAAGAGGAATATGTTGAAACTCCCCATCAAGGCAGGAAGGATGCCATTCGGCCACCCCTCCATAGGCCTCCAGCTTACCGTAACTTGCAACAAGAGCGAACAAGAGAGGAAGAAATAAAATCTTCCGATGCATACCAAGCGCTATTGGAGCGTTTGGAGTCTCGTGGAGACAAAAGTTGCTGGGCATCAAAAACCCACATTACGTCTACTCCGCAGTAATCCGGTGCATCCCTCAGTGCCTACACCTCTTTACCCCGAACACTTCAAGTTGCCTCAATTGGCAGTTTTTAAAGGTGAAGAGGACGCACAGGAACACGTTACACGATTTCTAAGCCAATGCTTCGGCATCCAAGATAATGACGCATTGTTGCTTAGAACATTCATAACCACATTCGCAGGCCCTACCTCGGATTGGTTCACACAACTGCCCAAACACAACATAAGCAATTTAGATCAATTAGTAGACGCGTTTCTTGAACGCTTTGCCTTCAACACAAGGAAGAAGGCATCACTAAGTGATTTAGCGAGCCTCAAGCAATTTGAAGAGGAAACAATGGCAGCGTACGGGAATCGATGGAGAGCTTTGCTTTCTAGGTTACCCTACCGTCCTCCTATGTCTGATCTCACGCAGATGTTCGCAAAAAGTTGCTTAAAATCAATCTCTCGTCTATTGTTACTGCGACAATACGACAGCTTAGAAGAAGCTTTGGCGCAAGCCAAAGTCATAGAAGAGATTAAGATAGGCGAAGGCGCAATTGCCAAGCCTAAGAAGAAAGAGTGGAATAAAACCACTAAAACTGGGACAACGCAACCACAACACGCTGCAGTCAACCAAGTTGCGATAAATGTTCCCGCGCTTGTGCAAGAAACGCAGCCTCAAAAGGCTAACTACCATGCAGTGCCTCCTGCTTATGAAAGAGATAATAGAAGACAGGAGCAAAATTACCCGCGTCGCCCTAGGCAAAATTTCACCCCATATGCGGAGTCTAGGGACTCCTTATTTGACCGCTTGTCGCGGCAAATTTAGTCACTCGCCGAAAATCCAAATTATAGACCCTAACATTCCCAAGCCTAGGGGGTACAGAGAGGAATTGTATTGTAGATTCCATAGGCGCAGAGGACATGACTTGAATGGGTGCTGGAAATTCAAAGACCTAGTCCAGGATTTGATCGACAACGGAACATTAGTTGTGGACAACCCCATCGCACCAAACAACCAACAAATGGGGGTATTCAAGGACCCCTTGCCAGCCCACGAGGCACAAACAAAACCACTCCAGATTAACGAGGTGCGACAAGATCTTCCCACACAGGGATTTGTGGGAATGATTAGCATAGTAACAAGGAACAGAAGGTACCCGATAGCTGCCCCTGAGGTAGCTACGAAGGAAGTTTCGGCAACATCGCATCCTCAACAACGCCCAACGCAGTTACCTCCGCCTAGACCCGAGGTCACGATACGAACCAAACTCACGCAGAGTTTGCGGACCACGTCGGCTAGGCTGTCCATCTACGAGCTTATTCAACAATCAGCTCCCCATAGAGAAGCTCTTATGGACATTTTAAAAGCCATTGAATTACAACCCCACGAGGCAAATTCTTTCAACGCCTTCGTGGGACATGTGAAACAATGTACGGAGCCGGTCATCACATTCAGAGAAGATGAGGTCAAAACGATATCAAATGACATGGCAGATCCACCCCAGCACGTTATCGTGCGGGTCAACGGGATTCCGTACAAGAGAGTGCTGATAGATACTGGCTCGTCCAATAACATCATAACCACTGCAGCCTTGAAGCATTTGAAGTCGCCACCTCTCACATCACAGCCTCCACGTACACACTCTGAGCTTTCAATGATGCAATATGCTCGACAGTCGACACAGTCGTTCTGCTACCCGGTAGGACAAAAGTCAATACCTACACCGTGCCATGTGTTGGAAGGTGAAATGGCTTATAATATACCGCTAGGGCGGCCTTGGATCGTGGATATGAAATGTGTCCCTTCGATCGCCCACCAATGCTTGAAGTATGCTTATGAAGGAGAAATACATGTAGTCCCAATGGACTTAGAGCCCTTCAAGTATTGCAATGCGGTACAATTCATACCTCAATCGACCCTCCCTTCAACGCATTTGGATTTCCAATTAAATCCATCTAAACAAGGTCCAATACCGCAGGCACCACCGGTGGCCAACAAGGCAAAATCCCAGCCAGGTGAGACTTCATCATCGGCTCCTTCATCATCAACGCCACCTATCATGGCCCAACAGAAGGACAAGGGAAAACAAATCATGGAAGAGGTTAAGCCCTTAGAAGAAAGGTTGCCCACAATTTCAACAATAACAACGGAGGAAGCGCCCAACGCAACGGAAACCAAGATTCCCGAACCACCAAACATGGAATGGACTCAGGAAGGACTACCGTTTCCTCCCACCCAATCATCAACAATCATCGTTGAAATGGCCAAGACAGGCCCGGGGGAATACTTAGTGCAAAATGTTGTGGCAACCCCCACACTCGGAGTCAAGTACAAGACATGGGAAGACCTCGCCTCCCCATTGGAACAATCGTCCCTCTAGGCTACCCACCGAACCAAACAAATTTTGTGTATGGGGGCTTTGATCATGGTCTTGAACCATGCCAACAAAAGGAAACAGACGAAGAGCCTTTTGTTGAAAACATCAATTATCTGTCAAACCCAGAATTTGCCCTAAAATATCTCGGCCAATGCAATTGGCATGGATACGGGCTCGGTAGATATGAGCAAGGGATGCGGATCCTTTGCCAACCAAGATATCAGATGCCATATGACAAGTCAGGGGTAGGGTTCAACCATCCCCTGCCATTAGACATCTTGGTTGAAAATATGCAAGGCCTAGAAATAGGCAACAAGGGGGGATTGGCATTGGGTCCTTATGCCAATCCGAATAAAGAATACACATTGGGAGACTACCTCCCATGGTCAACAAACACCCCCGGCAAGCAACAAGTAATCCCTCTTCTTTGCTAGAGAGAGGCGAAAGTTCAGAGATTAATCCTCAAAGAGAACATCAACGGCCGCCGGACATCTTTCTCGAAACTGTTCCCCTTAGAGGTTCCAGACGAAATAACACAGTCTCAAGAGAATCAGGTCCCTCCACTAAGAGTGGAACAACCGCAATGGGACCAGATTAATTCACTGGAACAGGAAGAGTCCTCAACGTCGCAAGCAACAGATGCTGAAGAGAATGAACAATTTTGGATCTATGAAAGTGATTCAGAAGATGAGACTGAGATGATCTATCTCAGACATGCGCGACAAAATCACCGCGCTCTAACTCATGAAGATCTAATGGGACAGATGGGTATACTGTTAGGACATGAATGGCACGTAGACCCAGCGAGGTGGGACCAAGTGTTGGACCCATGGCTCCAAATTCAAGATGAGCATCGTCCACCTCGAGATCCCATCATGACAGAAGTGCCGAGGGAAGACCCCGCCCTCCTTTTCGCAAAATTTGCACCTAGGGAAGATCCATTCGTGCCCATACCTCTAGAGCCGGATCCAAAGTGCAAAGACCATCAAGTCAGGGGTACCTCTATCCCCTAAAGAACCATAATTCAAACCTAAAATGCTCCAAGGATTATCGCAATCTCTTGGTCACCCAAAAAGCTCCAAGGATTATCGCAATTCTTGGTCAATCCAAAAAGCTCCAAGGATTATCGCAATCTCTTGGTCACCCAAAAAGCTCCAAGGATTATCGCAATCTCTTGGTCAATCCAAAAAGCTCCAAGGATTATCGCAATCTCTTGGTCAACCCAAAAAGCTCCAAGGATTATCGCAATCTCTTGGTCACCCAAAAAGCTCCAAGGATTATCGCAATCTCTTGGTCAACCAAAAAGCTCCAAGGATTATCGCAATCTCTTGGTCACCCAAAAAGCTCCAAGGATTATCGCAATCTCTTGGTCACCCAAAAAGCTCCAAGGATTATCGCAATCTCTTGGTCACCCAAAAAGCTCCAAGGATTATCGCAATCTCTTGGTCAATCCAAAAAGCTCCAAGGATTATCGCAATCTCTTGGTCAACCCAAAAAGCTCCAAGGATTATCGCAATCTCTTGGTCACCCAAAAAGCTCCAAGGATTATCGCAATCTCTTGGTCACCAAAAAGCTCCAAGGATTATCGCAATCTCTTGGTCAATCCAAAAAGCTCCAAGGATTATAGCAATCTCTTGGTCACCCCAAAAGCTCCAAGGATTATCGCAATCACTTGGTCAACCCAAAAAGCTCCAACGATTATCGCAATCGCTTGGTCAAAAAAAATCAAGAAATTCAAAAAACAAAACAACAAAAATCATCAAAAACAACAAAGATTTGCATCTCAATTCTAGGCATACTCAAATTCATCAAAAAATTCATATTCTCGCACCTCATCTTCACCTTCACCAAAAACAATCCATCAAAATTACAAAAATACATAGCCGCATTAAGCATTGCATCCATACATTGCATATTTGTAGTCATACAGGTCAAAGGCACCATAAGCTGCAATAGCTCTGATAGTCCACCTTGTTCCGCATTGTCTCATGTTACAAAAACAACAAAAACACCAAGCATAACTTTTACCACACTACAGTCGATGGTCTGGGAATGTACCAAGAGTTTCAATGATTCAGTCATCATTTTCCTCTTTAGCCATGTAGTGTATCAAGTCGAACAGATTTTACGAAGGTAGAGTCATACTTGAAATACACCTTGTTACGTAACATCCCAACACAAATCAAAACACTAAAATTCCCAAATTGTGTGAACGAAAGACGAAACCTCGCAAAATAATCTAGGTCACCACAAGCGAAACGGTTATCTTGCTCATCCCCCCGTGCGAATGACCCCTAGAATGCTGAGAGTTGGCAAAAGGACAAGCATCCTCCCTACCCAATTCCCTAAGAATCCCTAAAGTTCTCAATAGTTGCAAAACACAAAAAATTTGCAAAATTTCAAAACTCCAAAATTTGACAAACTACAAGTGCACACATCAAAAGGCACAAACAATAGTGATTTTCGTCACTCCATATCCCCAATCCCTTGCTCGAAAGAAAAACAAATCAAAATAAACAAGTGATCTCATCACTACAATGAGCAAGTATCCCAATACAATTGAAGAAAAGAAGGGAGTTGACCTTGAATCCCCGGAACTCTCAAGCATTCTATAGGTCATAAGGCAAGCTTCAGTACCAATTTGGTTGATAGCCTATCGGTAATGTAAGTAAACCTCCCGCATGACGATATATCTCATCACATTAACTTGCGTACAGATCAATGTTTGCATGTGGATGAGCTAGCTTATGGCATCCCGGATTACACCGCAGATTAATCTTAGTACATACAACAAAGGAATTCGTGGAGCTAATTAGGTGATCCTCAGTACAGGTTCGGTTGAAAGCCCATCTGGCACTGGCGGTATCCTAACAAATACCACTAAATGAACTCAATTGCACACACAGGGATATGAAATAACTGGGTCAAAAACAAGTCTGATTCATACCTTGGTCAAAAAGTCTTGTAAGATAAAGTACAATCATGGATGGTGAGTTAAAACTGACTGAATCTCATAAAACCTTACATTCATTCCAAAACCATCTGCGCTACTTATCATCCTTATGATACCATCAAAAAATACAAAAAAAAGAAAAACCATGTAAATAAAGAGCTTCTTAAACAGCCTATAGTGCAATCATCACAAATGTCATTCATCCATTTCACCTCGCATATCACATAGACATCAAAAACATTTACATTCATCATAACATCTGCATTCATCAAAATAAATAAAACATGCATAACAAAAATCACATCATCACATGTACAAAACCAAAAATAAAACCGATATATATATATATATATCGTCAAAAAGATGCCCGCAGGCTACAAAACCGGTCCTCAGACCCCGCAATCATATCCAAAAACCCAACCTAAGGCGTCGACCACCATGATCACGCAGGATCGGTGCGACGGGAACTACCCCCCGTGGTGTGGGTCCTACGGGACCTCGCAGGCGGCTACTACTAGCCCCTACATCATGCCTGCTACCACCCCCTCATCTAACCGCCTGCGACGAGATGATGCTGACTGCTCAGTCAGACTATCCCTTGTCCGCCATGAAGATCCACCGACCGAAGGCTCAGGTAGCCGCCCACCAAGGCGGATGACCTCCCTCTCCAAGTCTATCCGGTACAGACACCACTCTGCCTCTCGCCGATGATAGATAGACAATGCATCATCGCGCTGCACCAAAACTCTATCCCGCTCTGCCAACTGAGCCCGTAGAAGATCCCTCTCCTACCGTGCATCCCCCAGCTCCCGCCTCGCATCCCCCAACTCCAGATCCCGCATCCGTAGCAGCTCTGTCAGTCACGCAATCTCAACGCCTACATCCGACCCCACCTCCTCTGTATCTGCCGGACGCATAGGACTCGCGGGGACAATAGCCTGCTCGAGCTCCCACTGCTCCTCCACATCCTGCATGTCCGGCTGCTCCGAAACACCCAAGTCCACATCCTCATCTCCCACATCCACCATGTCCGCATCATCCAATGGACCCCCCCAATCACCCCCTACTGCCTCAACATCCTCCACTGCCGCCTCCGCGCCTCCCAGTGGCCCCTCTCCTCTCCAACGCCGCAGTACCCACCACGAGTCATACTCAATGGTAGTCCCGATGTCATCCACATCCGGGACCTCAATCACCGCATCCGACTCCTCGCCCAATGGCGCGGTGACCGGTGGCTCCAGATCCCTCTCATCTCCCTGCCGCCGATAGACCATGGGCTCACCAAGCAAACCCTGGCGCACCCCAAACTGTCGTGTAACCCGGCGGTACGGAAAGAACTCATGCTCCGTCCCGTGCCGCCCGATCAACCACCGCTCCCCCGCGTACCCGTCGGAGCCACTCTCCAGCCTCGAGCCAGCCGGACGAGTCCCGATAGGGACGCCAAAACACCTCCCCCGGAGTGAGCCGAGAAAAGGCATCGGTGTAGTGCTCAACGACACCGCCCATCGCCGACTCCGCCTCTGCTCCGCAGACCGCCGCCACAAAACTGCATAACCAATCTCCTCATCCTCCATCGCCGCCCGAGTCATCCACGGTAACCCGGTAGGCCTCTCAACAGCTATGTGCCGCCAACCCCAAAGACTGCAACAAAAAACTACAACTGACACCCTTCCGCTGTCGACAGCGGACCCCGTACAGCCTCCCCGTAGAGCTGTGCCAACAAAGTCTCGTCCCCATCTCGTAATCAACGGTGCCTCTATCGGGCACTCGCCAACCGCCACACCAAATCCAAGCAGGTTCCACGGGAACCTCGCGCCTGACGAATCAGGGAGAAGAATGTTAGAAATGAGGCCCATCAAGAATGCGTGCCTCACTCCTAACACCCCCCTCTCCCCGCCACCGACCAACCAATATCCTGCCAGCTTGGCAATCCACCTCGACTGTCTCCACTGGGTTTGCTACACCCAACCGCCCCCATGCCCAAAACATCTCGTAAGTATAGCAGTCCGCTGATCAAACGGCGATGTCCTAATAGGCAGACCATCTATCGAAATCCGAAGCAACCGATAGACGTCCTCAAGAGTCACAGTCATCTCCCCTGTCGAGAGATGGAAAGTATTGGTCCGCGGATCCCAAAGCTTGATCGGGTGTCGCGATAGGCCTGATCCGAAACCACAGGCTCCAGTTGAGCCACCTGCTTGAGCCCAAGGGCATCAAGCCATTCCCAGTCATCATCGGTCAATGCCAACCGCGCCTCAGTAAATGCAGCGGGTACACGGTACCGGCTCCTAACAACCTGCAAAGCAAAAAAAAAACAACACAAACACAAAAAAAAAAAATAAATATAACAGATCAAATTTTTAGTTCTAGGGTTTCTAACCTTAACCGTTAAACAAAAACATCACAAAAAATCTTAAAGTTTTGAAAAGCGTCAACACAAAAACAATGCATTAAATAAAAGCAAAATAAACTCTAGGAACACTTACAGGTTTCGCTTCGGCTCCGCCGCTCGAACCAGTGTGTGCACTCATGATAGCAGAGAGAATTCCAGTAGCGCTTCGCTTCGCAGAATTACCTCCTCCTCCCAGAGCTCCAAAATCGCAAGAAAAAAATGACACAAATGAGCCCAAAATCAAGTTTTGGCCATTAAATAGGCCTTTTGCACTGGAATTCGTCCTTGACTGGGACGAGCGCTCTGATTAGCGCTCGTCCCACCCAGGGACGAATTCTCCAGCTGGAATTCGTCCCACCCAGGGACGAATTCAGGCCAACACTTAAAAAAAATCAAAAAATGACTAAAAATGCACTAAAAACAGACAATAAAATTGCCCGACATTGGAGTCACAAATTGTCACTATCATACTCCCTAAGAAGGCTACCATAGCCGGACCGCTCCACGGGAAGACGGATTTTAGACAATTTCATCCCCAAACGACATCACAAAAGGGTCAAAGCCCACTCAAAAATAGTACAAAATTCAACAAAAACAAACAGCAAAAAAACATTGCCGGACATAAGTGCTCTTGCACTTAACCTCTGGGCAAAGAAAATCGATGTCGAGGTTCAAATTATCTCTCTCCTACTTCCCCAAGAAGGCTAACATAGCCGGACCGCTCCACGGGAAGTTAGGTTTTCGATGATTTCACCTCATTACGGCATCACCAAAAGGGTTAACACCCACCAAAAATAGGTCCAAATGTTGGAAAAATTGCACACGCTTAACGGTAAACCCTCTAAAGGCACCCTTGCACAAGTCATCTTGGGTCAAGCGACTCGTCGCTTCTCTCACGAAGGTCATTCCCTCATCGATTCGTCGCTTGAGGGGGTAGTCACACTTAGTCACCAACCAACAATCACACACCCAATTAAGGAAAATGACATGCATTCAAAGAATCATTGACAAAGACAATCACGCTCTCGCTTGGGGCAATAAACAAGCAACAATCAAATCAATCAAACACTTGGCATTTCGTGAATCATGAACACAAGGTTCCCCCTGAGGATAAAAATGCCCTTTGCCTGTTCATGACCGATCAATGTCTAAGTTCAAGTCACACCTCAACAAAATAGGTTAATACTTGAAATCAAATTCCTTAGCTCGTCAGAAGCAAGGATTCAAGAATGCATGCCCTTTCCATACTTGGGGCATCAAAAGTTGGTTAGGTTACCAAGAAACCCTAATCATTAGTGCTTTGGTTATCTATTTTTGCTCAAGATCTGCGTCACCCGCAGCGCTTCCCAAAAAGGGGCATCTCGTAGACACCAAAACAGCACCAATCCGATTATGTGACTGCAAACACTGATCGCTTTGACAAACACAGCCCCCAGGGCAGCCCTCAGAGGTTAAAAAGTGGTCTTAACCACTTTCATAGCAATTTTGTAAGGTCAAGAAGCAATTTGGCACACTTGGACACTTTGCCCAGTATTCGTCTCACCCAGGGACGAATTCAAAATAGAATCCGTCCCACCCCAGGACGAATTCTAAGCTTAACGGGCAAAAAGACAAATGGCGCCAAGTGGCAGCCCAGAACAGTCAGTTGATGACTCCTGCCTTGCACGCGTGTGTAGGTGGACGAGAGGGGCCGTTAGAAGATCGTCACAAAAGGCATTTATCAAAGCCCAAGTCAACGGAGGACTCCCCTCCCTCATGGGAAGACAAGACCGCCACATGGCGCCTATGACCAACACATGGCATTTGTGCTTCCCTCCCAAAAGAGACCCCATGGGTCTATAAAAGGTGGGACTTTTCTCACCCAAAATATACAAGGTTGAAGGAGTTTTCAAGCAACGAAGTGCCGCCGAGTTGAAGACCCACTTGCATCCCTTTTGGTTCACCTTCCCACATCCACCAATCTCTTTTGCAAGGGAGGTTGTTGGGTGGCTTTTGGAAGCTTGAACCTGACCCAAATCCAACACATGGACACCTGAACCAACCAATTCGCCGACCCCCCCAATCCTAAGAGGTTTTGGGCCCATCCCTAGTGGATTGGCGCCGAAATCAAGTGCCAACGGTGGGAGGCCCACTTGGGCACCCCCGCACTTTCTAGGTTTTAGAGCATTCTAGATTACTTTTTTTTAGGTTGCATTTTGTGTTATTATGTTTGGTTAACTCATAGCTGCAATTTCGTAACTTTTGGTCAATTCTAGTATGTTTTGTGTCGCTTTGTTGTTTCACCGACTTGCAGTGTGGCGAGATCAAATTCCCGAGGGTAGAGGCCAAATTGGGAGAATCCGACCATCTGGGTCGTCCCAAAATGGCCCCAATTACATAACCCCCTTGTTTGCAGGCGTTTTGCAGGTCTCGAGAATCGACATTGGAGCAGCAGGTCGGCTTCTTCAACACAGAAGAATTCGTCCCACCCAGGGACGAATTGCAGTCAGAAATCGTCCCACCCAGGGACGAATTCCAGTTGAAGGCAGATTGGCCAGCTGTCTCAGTGGCAATGGCCTTCCGGTAACATTTTCTCGTCTTCTCGTCAAGTTTTCATGCTGTTTAGAATCATTTTGTTTACTGTTTTAGATAAATGTTTGCATGCATCTTTTGATGATTTTAGAAGAACGAACACTTTTCACTTGCAACAGGTGCTACTGACATCTTGGTTGTTTCTTTGTTCGCAGGAGAAGCAACGGAGGTGAAGAACTCATCGACATCAGCGGCGGCATCATCTTGGCCCGCCCATTGCAATCGTGGGCACGCGGAAAGAGGAACACTGAGTGACATATTGTAATCGAATTCTATTTAACGCTCCTAGCCCCTAAAAAGGGAGGAGACGTCTATGTAACCGAGGATAAGATATTTGAATGAAGAGGGCTGTGTTTTCTCCATTTGCTTGTGTCTCTTCCAATGTGTTTCTTTTCCATTTCATGCACTTTACATTTCTAGGACTTAAGCGCATTTGGTTTTGGTTATATTGCAATTAGTGTTTCCTTTGCCCGGAATCTCGTGCTTTTAGATAACATTATTTCTTTATATAGTCAACATCTTAGGTTACTTTTGGAAGAGTATAGCTCTAATCCTATCCTACTCCTAAACCTTTACCCAACTCATTATTGTAATATAATATTACAATTCAATCAACCTTGCATTATTCATGGCCCATGATAACTATACATAATAACCATATATAATATAATATAATATTCCCATTAACCTATCACTAGGTACCATAGTAGAATTTAGGATGAGGTAAGGGTATTATGAGCTTACAACGGAGAATTTTGAGCTAACAAATGCACTATAAATAATTTATAGACTTGATATACAATATTTTTAGGATATCTAGATAAATTTGCTATCATCTTTATTGATGATATTCTAATATATTACCGTAATCAGAAGTAATATTTGGAGATTATCGTAATAGTTATGAATTAACTGAGAGAACATAGATTTATAGAAAATTATCCAACTGTTCATTCCTGCAATAAAATATACATTACCTAGGTCATATTGTGTTACCAAAAGGTATTATAGTAGAAATAATCAAGGTTAAAGTAGTTTTCTATTTACCCAGGTGTTGTAGGTGAGTTGGAGAGGAGAGGGTAATCCTCCAAGGGATGTCCCAAGTTCGAATCTCCACCCTACCAAAATGCTGAATTGGGTACCTAAAATCCAATTGATAATGTTGGTGCAGGCAGGGCTGGGTGCGACCCGCGGGTGACTTTGACGGTGTAGAACCCCTGTTCGTGGTCTCTTAGACCAAGGTGGCCCCATAAGGGGTTTTTTGCTTATATATAAAAAAGTAGTTTTCTATTTGCTAAAATATTTGTGAAAGGATTCTCTAGTTACTTTACATCCCTCCAATGGAAAGAAAATAAATTCATATAGATAGAATAATATAAACAAGTCTTCTATATTTTGAAATAAAAATGACTATGGCTTCAATCTTGAAAGTAACCAATCTTAACAAAGATTTAATAGTTACCATAGATGCTTTAGGTGATGGGTTTGGTGGTATGCTCATGTAGAATGGTTCTATGATAGATTATAAATAATAGGGTAACAAAATAGGGTGGGTAGTGCTTTAAATAGAATAGGGCACATGGTTGATGAGATTCCATTTCAAAAATTATACAAGATAACCACCCAAGAAAGATGAACATTATTACTTAGTAAGAATTACAATGTTGGATAATCTCATGGATCCTTAATTCAAGGGATATTAGTTTGGTCTTGATGGTCTACTTAGGTTCAATGGAAGTACCTTTGGGTTCTAGTAAACATTAACTGTAATATCAGGTACTATGTTAAATATCAATTCTTCATACCATCCAAAGACTAATGGGTAGATATAAAGTGTAAATCATATTTTGGATAGCCCATTAAGGGTATATTATATGGATAAAAAATTAAAATAGAAATATTACTTATGACTAGTTGGATTTTATAATAAATTTTATTATTCTAGATTGGGTATGAGGTGCTATATGGTAAGAAATGCATAACACCTTAAGATTTCAAGGCCTTATCTTATGAATACCTTTTAATATCAAGAAACATAATCAAGATCTAATGTATATCTCCACCCAACCTAAAATAAAATCAAAGTAATAATTTTTTTTGAAATTTATACATGACCATGATTTTGACATCATCTATATTAATAGGAAGAAAAATAAGGTGGTCAATGATCTAAATATAAAAAGGAACATGGCTATTATCACTATGATGAGATTTCATTTTAAAAATCAGATAGTAAAACTATCCATGAAAGATGAATATTATCTATTGGTAAGAACTACATGGTCAAATAACCTTATAGACCCTTGATTTGAAGGATATTAGTTTGAGCTTCATAGTCCACTTAGGATCAAGGTAAATTTTGATAAAAAATGAAAAATGAAGCACATTGTACATTTTATTTGAGACATAAAATAGTTACAAAGATGGTACCAATCCTAAAATAATTGTACTTTAGGCCTAGATTGAGAATAAAATATAATAATTTTTGTTATAAGATATCTCAAATAGAAAAGAGTAAAGACAAAGCATATATACCTAATAAAAATGTTTTATCAACATGATATTCTATATTAAAAGTGGTAAACCATTAGTATATATTTTATACATTGATTACGATTACCCATTAATTTACATGATTTTATCCTTATTATCATGGATAAATTAATAAATATAGTAAACTTTACATTCATGAATTTCAAGAGTAATAAATCCATAATGGAAAAGAGATTTATCCAACATATTTTTTGGTTACATGGACTTTCAAATTTATATATTTTGATAGAGATACTAAGATCACCTCATGGTTCTACCAAAAATTAATTGCATCATTAGGTATTATGTTAAAAAAAAATTCTTGAAATCACCTAATAACTAATGGGAAGATATAAAGTATAAATCATATTTTAGATAGCTTATTGAGGGCACATTGTATGGATTAAAAATACAATTGGGTGGATTAATTACCACTACATGAATTTTCTTATAATTCTTATCATTCTAGTTTAGGTATGGCTCTGGTAGAAAATATAGAACACCTCTAGATATGAAGGCATTGTTTGATGCAAATACATTTTAATCTCAATACAAATCATCAAGGCCTAAATTATATCTTCATCCAGTCTAACCTAAATTCTAAGCAGTAAAGATGGTTGGAATTTATATGTTAGTATGATTTTAACATCATCTATATTAAGGGAAAGGAAAACATGATGGTCAATGTTTTAAGTAAAAGAAGGCACATGGATACAATCATTATGTTGATATTCCATTTGAAAAAATAGATAAGAGAACTATCCAAGGACGATGAACATTATTAATTGGTAAGAAATACATGTTAGTATAATATCATAGATCCTCTATATGGGGGATATTAGTTTAAGCTTAATTATTTACTTAGTTTTAAGGGAGGTACCTATGTACCATGCATGGGAAACCTTTTATTGATAAAAAAACATATTATACACTATATTTGGGACTTCTATGTGGTAATGAAGATGGTAGTAAACCTAAAACATTTGTATGTTTGGCATATACTAAAAAAGAATATTAATTTTATTATAATATATATCATATTAATAAGTAAAGACAAATCACATACACCTAACAAGGATGTTTCATCATAATGATATTTGGGAGAGGAAGTGAAAAATTATTAGTATAGGTTTTGAATTACGATTACCTTTATCCATAAATTTACATTATTTTATCCTTGTTATGAATAGATTAACGAAATTAACACATTTGATACCAATGAATATTAAAGATGATGCATCCATGATGGAAAAAAGGTTCATCAAATATTTTTTTAGATTATATGGACATTCAAAGATGATAATTTTATAGAGACACCAAGATCACCTCTTGATTCTAGAAAACATTAACCATAATATTAGGTACTATATTAAATATTAATTCTTCATACCACCTAGACAAATAGAAACTGTAAATCATGTTTAGAGGGTCTACTAAGGACATACTATATAGATTAACAATACAAATGGGAGTATTATTTACCATTGGTAGAATTTCCTTGAAGTAACTCTTACCATTCTAGTTTGGGTATGGATCCTTTTGAGACACTATATAATATGAAATGTAGAACATCTCTAAGCTAGGAGAAGATGGAAGATAAACTAATAAAATGTCTAGACATGTTAAGGAAAATGTAAAAGCAAGTATGACAAATTAAGCATAAATTGAAAGAAACCATTGATAGAAAAAAAAACTATGTATATAGAAATAAAACATCCTAAAAAGTTTGAAAAATATACAAAATTGATACCTATGTTAGTAGGTCCCTTTGAGTTATTGAAAGAGGTGAACCAAGTAATATATTAACTTGCTCTACATCCCATCTATTTCCATCTATTCCTTAGTTCATAATTATTTTCATGTATATTTATGAAAACCCTACCATGCTAATGTGTAATGTCTTACATTGCAAATGACAATAGGCCTAGGATTCATGCATTATCTTGTTGAAATAATCTAGATTTTAAACACTTGTAGGTTTTAGCTAAGAAATACAAAACTATCTCAATGCAAGATCCAATGGGACCACTATTCAAAGACAACACCTAAGAAAATATAGAATAAATTTAAAAATAATCTTTTTTATTAAATAAAATTGTAGTAAATTGTTAGATGGATAAACTTTGTTTTATTAATAATGGAATTGTTGTCATTTAGCATGGTGTTAAAATTATGTTATGGTTGGTATATATTTTATTTATAAATAATATGAAAATTTTAATTATTATTTTCTATCGATAATCATCAAAACAATAACTCTTTAAAGGGAAAAATATGTAACATCCCAGAATTTAAATGTTATACATTGTTTTCCTTTTTATTAATGACATAACTCAATTTAAATTTACACTTAAATAAAAACATTAATTAATAATTTAAATTACAAAGAATTGAAAAAGGCGACCATTAAAGATATTTGGCTTTTAAAGAAAAGTTCAATGGAACGTCTCTTCACTACTTGCAAACTCTAGCTTAACAAAATATACAAAAGATTTATTTACTGCCGTGACCTTTGTCGCTCCCATGCATTCATATATATATATATATAGTACACGCGGGCTATTAACTAGAAGTTCATATATATATATATGTACACGCGTGCGTGCACGCGGGCTATTAACTAGAAGAGAGAAATAAAACCTGCCTCATTAACATTTCTTTGTCAAAAGGTAATGATGCAGGATTGTATGAACGTTGATTTAAGCTAGCAGTTCCTCCTAGAAAACAAATCAGCCCGCTCATGATTTCCACTTTCTTCCTTATAAAACAGATCAGCCCACAAACATAGAATAAAATGAAGCGGGATCAATAATGGCAATAACAACGATTCGTTGGACAAAAAGTGTTATCCATTTCTCACGGAAAAAAATAATAACGATTGATAGGGGAGTGAACTTCAAAACTAAAGTCATAAAACTATAGGATACAAATTTTGAAAGTGAAACGTAAAAGAGAGAACAGGCTTGAGCAATTCCCAGTTTGTGAAAAATGCATATGCATTAAAATCAATACACTGCAAGTGAGAATAGTTGTCTTTGGCTTTTCCCTCAAACGGCTCCAACAGCCTCAGTGGCCAGACGTCATAGAACCCTTTGAGGGAGAGCTAAAATCAGCCTCCTCAATGGCCCCAAAAGCTGAAATCTTGGATAAGTCGAGCACTGTTCTGTGGGATGATAACGGGTAGATGAATTTGCAGGGAGAAGTAACAGAATATTTGAGGAAACGCTAACTTTTGTGATGGCCTTTTATAGTTAAAACGTGTTCCTCACTGGTGTTGGAAATCCATAAAGTCGTCGTAAGACCCACCAGCCAAGATTACCCTCTTCATAAAGCAAAGGACACGTTTATCTCCATAGAATCTCCATTATATCAACTGCTCCCACTTGTTTCCTCCTGTCAAATCATTACTTGTTACGTCAAATTCCAAGGACTATTTCTGATGCAACGGAACACCAAGTTCATAACTTACAAGGAAATTCGGATAGGGGTTGAAGTGATTGGCATTGAGTACTTCCTGGCTTGAAATTGGGATTTTTATTTCTTTGTTTAAGCATAAATGCCATTGTGGGATAAGTTTGAAAAATCAACCAGGATGTCGGGAGGCTACTGGGAATGGAATATATGGTCACTTTAAAAGAATAATCAAAATGGAAAGGACCCGTACATGGAATTGATTATTGTGACACAAAGAGGAAAATGATTTATGAGGAAGGTAAAGTATCCAGATAATAATAAGTTTATCAGTACATGGAAGTGATTATTGTGACACATAGAGAAAAATGATTTATGAGGAAGGCAAAGTATCCAGATAATAATAACTTTATCAGTACATGGAACTAATTATTCATGGAACTAATTATTGTGACACAGAGCAAAGAAGGGAAAGTATGAGGGTGGGGTGGGGAGCAAGTACAGCCAAGTGTTTTGGTTGTACCCGCTCCCGCTCCCGCTCCCGCTTCCACCCACACCCTCCTCTTGGCTGTACTTGCTCCCACTCCCACCCACACCCTCCTCTTGGCTGTACTTGTTCCCCACCTCCTCCACCCTCTCCAGAGAGCAATAAGTTGGGAGTAAATTTGGCACTATAACCATCTACGAACGAAAGGACTAGCACATTCTACTTGATAAACAAGACTCAAATATATCTCACACAAAGCTTTGAATACTTTGAAAACGAGCTTTAGCTTTGTTTGACTTTTATGACTATGGATTCTCTTCAAAGTTAATATACCATCTCCTTACTAACGTTCATTTTAACATATTGGATTTATCTTGAGTGGACACAGAGTCCCTGTACGAATACTTATAAAAGCGTAATAATCCAAAGTGCCCACTTTATCTGAAACCCAAAACAAAAACGAAAAGTTCAGCCTCTTTTTCTTTCTTTTTACCTGCTCTTTTCTACATGTATTGTTTACCAAACCATTTGGTTAATCAAGCCTTTGGGCAATCGAAGTTCGTCCCGATTACGTCCAACGGGATTGAACATTGATGGTGTTCTTATCAACTGCACTTCAACCTCACGAACAGTATTTGAGAACTTGGATTACAGAGGGAAAAAAATTACGAAGATAAAAATACAGTCATTGTATGAAAATTACTTCATTATCACGGACCTTATCACTTTTTAGCCATAGAGAATTTGTTATAATTCTTACAAGTTTACAACATCAAACAAGTGTCTTTTATAAAATTGGAGCTTTCGAGTACAGAAAAACAGTATAAAAAAAATATAAAAGGTACTCTTTATGGACACCGTAGTGGTAATGGTACTCCACATATTTTTACCACATTACTAATGTGATAATTATACATAAAAATTATGTTCTATATGCACTCACGTGTTGTTCATCATTTCTTATAGCTCACCCTCATCATTTCTTATAGCTCACCCTCATGTATGTGGAAAGCGGTAGACAACATCATACAAAGGACATCCTTCCCTCTCATATATTGGATCAATAAGGACATTGCAAGCACCTATGATACATCTCCAAATTGATCCCTTTCAATGTAAAGCCTATATTTTAAATAGCATATTAATAAACTTTGTGACTTGACTTTCTAAAGTTGTTAAAAAATGAGACAATTAATGCTTGTACCGAAATCGATATCCTTCCTAAAAATGAATGCCTTGTTACACTAGTAATGGATGGCCAAAAACCTATAAGTGTAATAGTAGATTTACTCTTTGCATAGTTTATTTTTATATTAATATTCTTAAAATTAGCATTTCTCTTCCAAATTATCCACTTGGGGGAAGGAATATTAATACTAACAAGGAAAAAATTATAATTAGATCCATCCTCCTCCACAATCTAGTATTATACGCAATTTTATAGTGATCTTTGGTAATCACTATGTAGAGTCCCCAAATGAAATAAAACTTTCTGTATGTGAATTTATTTAAAAGTGTGTCTAAATCATTTATAACTTCATAAAATAGCTTATATATATATATATATATATATATATATATATATATATATATATATAAGTAAGAATACAATATAGAAAACAACATATAATAAATAATAATTTGTAAGTCAACTAATTTAATTTTTTTTAAATATAAGGGTGTTTTTTAAGAAGCAAATCCATATTCTAAACATTATTCTTGTACTTGATAAAAAATATATTAAAGCAATAAGTCAACTAATTTAATTTTTTTTAAATATAAGGGTGTTTTTTAAGAAGCAAATCCATATTCTAAACATTATTCTTGTACTTGATAAAAAATATATTAAAGCAATGGTATATGGAGATAGGCTAAAAGTTTTAAAGCATTTCTATATAGTAATCCAAATACTATTAAAATATCAATCCATGAGTTTGAACATTTTAAAGTAGTATTTTCTATCATGAAAAGATTATATTTCTTGCCTACAACTTCTCTCAACTATTAAATCTTAAAAAATACTTCTTACCTCTTACATCTTAAATTGATAAGAAAGAGATCTCTTTTAAATAAATCCATGAACTTTTTTTGTATGATAGACCAAAATATTTTAAAATTAAAATATTTATTTTTTAAATCAAATTCGTACATATTGAACATACATTTATAGCTCCAAAATCTAACAAATTATCATAATAATTTGAATAATACTCAATTACTAACTTAAGATAAATATGAGGGGAATTATTTACTATAATGATTTCATTACAAACATAGCCATACATATATAATGCTTGAGATTCCTAGTATGGAACCAAAATCATATTTCTTTATCACTCCTATAGAAAATCTATGAAAACCATATTCAATTTTGAGTTGGATTATGACATTTTAAATAATCAACATACAATCAAAGCATCCATAATATAATAACAAATGTAACAACCCTACTCTATTCTTGTGGGCTCAAAAACAACTCAATCATAAATTTGTTTAACCTTTTTTCTTCCTATATTTTTATCTTGTACATTTAGAATCCAAGGTCTTCTTGCACATACCACATTCCACAATGTTCAAGAGAGTTGATACCTCAACAAAACTATGATACATATGACCTTATATTTCATAATAATCATAACAAAATTGAAACTATGAGATAATCATTAAATATTTTATCATCATTACATAGTTGCTCTAATTTCTCTTATTTAGAACTTACATTATACCTTTTATTGGACTCTTAATATTTTGGTTTAACTTACCTATTCATTCTAAATTTGGTGCAATGGTCACTTCTTGTCATATGTTCAATCTTTGAGAAACCTTCAATAGTGTCTCTTATTCCTTGGCTATATTTTCCATGTTATTTGCCTTGAATTTCACATTAATCAAAATATTGAAACCTATGACATTAATATGCATCTCAAAACTATCTAGTGAATCATTTGATTTTTCCAAGGTAATGAATTTATAATTAGATTTTATTATCATATTATCTAGTAACATCTCCATTACATTAAAATATGTTTTATTTATTTTAAGCTTAATTCATGAACAATAGCAATAAATTTATTATATTGGCTCATGATCTTAGGAAATATCAATGTAAACATAGTAAATTGTTTATTATTTTTATGGATATTTACATTAAAATATTTATTTTATTCTCAACTTGATAATCTATTGGGATTGTTTTTGAGAGCTCTAAAAATTATTGAATATTCATATTTCCTTCTAGATTTAGTTTTGTTGATTCCTATTAGAATTTTCTATCTCTTAACAAGAAAAATATTTAAAACATTCACTAAATTTTTGAGGTGAAAATTTCTTTGGACATAGAAAACATAAAAGAGCTAGTAGAATTCAAGGAAATCCTAATTACCTTACTCATATAGATTATTTTCCTCACATAAGCAAAAAACAAAAATTTAGCAATGAGAATATATATAACATAATAGTAGGAATATAAGACTTAGTTTTGTAATACCAATATTTATTTAACTACATGTTGATCAGCTAGTATATTTTTATTGATTTTCAATTTAAGATACTTTATTTTGTCTTGACACTTTTATTACATTTAAGAAGAGTGGCATTTTGCATATGTCTCTCATATTAAGGATAAAAATTTGATGTGGTTTCATTGGATATGGTTATGAATATTTTGAATTATGATGATGATTTAAAATTTTATATACATGTGGAAAAATCTTTCATATTTTTGCATTAAATCATGGAAGAATACATCAAGATCCATTTTCTAATATTTTAAAGAATGAGGTCCGAGGGCCTGGTTCAATGGTTAAAGCGCTTCTTCGGAGCGGGGAGACTGGGGTTCCATTCCCTTGGGTCTCGCCGTACTGAACGCCTGTCCCCATCCGAGTGCATCAGCAGCATAAAAGGTTCAAATTATTGGGGCATGGTGGTATAGGGGTGGTCTACACAAGGATCTGTGTGGCGGCTTCTGGGGGTGGACTGCGCAAAAAACTATGGCGGCTATCGAGTCCACCATGTATATATATATATATATATATATATATATATATATATATATATATATATATATATATATATATATATATAATTTATTGAAAGTTTTGATAATCTTAGCTATTGGTAATGGTCCTAGCTATGTGTTAATCAATCCATAAAATTTTATGAGATATTGCTATTATATATTTTGGATCACATATGTATTAAAATTGCATCAAATAATGAAAGCATTTTATGTTCTACATAATAATCAATATTTTTTTAATCATATAAATTTGTTGCAAAAATGATAAAAATAAAATAAAACCAAATAAATAAAAACATGGTGCTTATTCATCCAAAAAATAATAAATTAAATTAGTCAAGTTCCAAATACTAATTTTTATATTGAAAATATAAACTTGTTATTAAATTCAATGACAAAGGGTTTTAGTTCACTTTGTAAGGATTCTTATGTAAATTGATCGTAGTCTATTAAAAATTCTAATTGTATGATATTCACTAAGAATAAATTTAGAAATTTAGAAAACTTCATATGTTTTAAGATTATTAGAAAAAGAAACTTAGATCCCTATAAATTTAATTTTCAATTAATATCTATAAATAATAATTAGAACAAAAACTAAATTATCACAAATTAAACCAAATAATTTAATGCTATTGTATTTAATCTATAAATTTTCATATATACATCTCATTCATTCCATTCAATCCATACTTTTTCTAAATTATTAACTATAAACTTCTACATATAATTGAATTAAACTATAAAAATTAAGATCTTGAAATTTGATCTTGTAAATCTGAAGGTGTGGCTTTTCAAATTCTAATTTCTTTTTACCTCGTTATTCATTTGTCAGGGGATGGATCTCAATGGGAGTTGTGTTGACAACAATTGCTTTTGGTACTTTGGGGGCTTTTAGTCCTTTTCTCATCAGGGGGAGCTTCGATATTTGAACATTTCTTTGGGATGCCCATGTCAGATGGAGTTATGTATCCCCTTTTCTAAGATCTATGATTAGGCATTTTCTAACTTTTGGAATTGGGTTACTAACATTTGGAATGTTCGTGAACATGGTTTTGAGGTTTTGTAAATGTTAGTCCCTTTTTGAAAAGGGAGTTTCATGGTCGATGGTGAACATTGGTACTTTCCAAATCAATGAGGATGGTGGTCTTCCCAAGCTTGAGCGGAGGTGGCGGTTGAATTTGTTCTACATTTTTGGAGATCTTTGTACACTTGTCCCTCCTTTTTCCCTATTAGGGACAACTAGGCTCTATTGCATTGCTTTTATCTTCATTCTCTATTGGGTTATGTTTTTTTCAAAGTGGAGCCCTTTAATGACTCCAAGATCGTATGTACTTGGTTTTCCTTGGTCTGGATTCCTTTGGGATTGTTTCTTTCATGGGTTTCTCAGGCATGATTGGAATTCTTATGCTTTATTCTCTTTACCTTCTGAGGATTACATTTTTTTTATTTCGCAATTTAGTGAGAAGTTGTCTGGTTTTCCTAAATTTTAGTTTTTGAGCATGGTCCTCGTGAGGTGTTTTCTTCCTATTCTTGTTTTCAAGGTCATCTTGCTTTTTGATAAGGAGTGGAATTTTTCTATGATATCCCTTCCCAGTGTCTCTTGTTATTTCGTGAGTGGAACTACTTTACCACTATTTTTTGTTGAGAGGTTGATTTTCTTGTTAAGAGATCAGTATTTGAGTGCTATGCTTCCTTGCCTTATTCAATGTTGGCATTTGATGTGTTAGAATTACAAAATAATAGATATGCAAAGTATTACATAAAATATGAAGAGAAGAGTGGAACTGATTGATTTATCTCTAGGATCGACTCTATATAAATAGCAGTGTTAATCATTGAGATATGTTGGATTACAAAAGCTCATAAAACTTGATGAAGATACCACTGAGAGTACTCCTGACACATGGAGGAGTGGAAACTCAAGTGTGTATCCTGGTGAACTTAAGAGAATATTCACTTATTCTAACACCCCCCTTAAGTAATACTAGGGGAGATCTTTACAAATGAGTCCCGACAATGAGGCCTAATTAGGTACTCATGTACAACATTGATAGTTGGTGGAAAAAACCCTTGTGGGAAAAAATCAACTATCACCCCTTTATTTTGAAATGATGGTAAAAACCCAGTGGGAAAATCCACCAATCAAAAGCAAAGAAGTATGAAAGAGGCTTATCTTCGGATGGCGAAGATTGTCCTCTTTAACAAATAAAAGATGAGTCCCAACAAGACATCCTGATTAGGTACTCATGTACAATATAGTTAGAGGTGGAAGACCCCTTTTTTTAATGTAGGTGTAACACTCCAAGTTTTTCTCACAACTGAAGGTAATGCAGAGACAGAAATAACTTGGTGAAGATATCTGCAAGTTGATCCTCTATCAAAATAAATTCCAAATGTATATCCCCATTTTGAATATGTTGCCTAATGAAGTGCATGTGGATCTCAATCTGTTTGGTGCACTGATGGTCAATTGGATCGCGTATAATATGAATTATGCTTTGATTATCACACCAAAGAGTTATAGTCCCTTTATAAAAAAACCAAATTATTTGATAATTTGACGAAGCCAAAGGGCTTCCTGATTGGGTGAAACTGTTGCTCTATATTTTTCCTCTATAGAAGATAATGCTACTATTTATTTTTTCTTTCATAACCAGGCGATTGATGAAGAACCAAGGTAGAAAACATATCCAGAGGTAGAACATTTATTGTCTAATGATCCTACCCAATCTAAATCTATATAGGCAATGATATCCATGGAATCTCCTTCATAAATGAGCCCAAAGTGTGTAGTACCCTGCAAATAACAAAGATTTCTTTTAGATGGTTGCCAATGACTAAAATTATGATTATGAGAGAGCTTGGATATGAGCCCAATAGCATAAAATATATTTGGGTAAGTATGAGTGAGGTATAACAGTCTACCTTCGAGCTAGCGGTATAGAGTAGCATCATAAGGAGGGGATGAGCATGAAGTGCTAAGATGAATTCCAGATTGAAAGGGGGTAGGATAAGGTTTACAATCTATCATTTTAAAATTTTGAAGGAGATATTGAGTGTATTTCTATTGACATAAGGTGATCCCTGCTTTATTTTGTTTTATTTGAATTCCAAGGAAGAAATGAGCTAGACCTAGATCAACCATTTCAAACTTTTTAGAGAGGGAATCCTTTATAGTTTGAATGTGAGAGAGGTTACTACCAGTGAGAAGAATATCATCAACATAAATAACAAGAATGGTGATATTCTTGTTACTTCTTTCAATGTAAACTATATTGTCAAACTCACAATGAGAAAAACCTACTGAAATAAGGAAGGAGTCCATATTTTCATACCAAGCTCTAAGGGATTTTTTAAGGCCATATAGAGATTTTTTAAGACGAAAAACAAGAGAGAAGTCTTGAGTAAAACCAGTGGGTTATTCCATGAATATTTCTTCTTTTAAATTTCCATGTAAGAAGGCACTTTTTACATCCATTTGATAGAATGGCCATTTATGGGAAGCGGCTAGAGAAAGAACCAATCTAAAAAAATCCATTTTAGCAACAAGAGCAAAGGTTTATGTATAATCAATAACCTCTATTTGAGAAAAACCTTTGGCTACAATACAAGCCTTGTGTTTATCTATTTCTCCATTAGGCCCATATTTGGTTTTGAAGATCTATTTACATCGAACTAATTTTCTTCCCTTAGGTAAGGGAACTAAATCCCAAGTATCATTTTTTATCAAGAAAAATCATTATCCATGGCATCTTCCCAATATTTTATACCTGAGGCTTCTTTGAAGGATTGAGGATTAGATGAAATGGATTGACATACAAGACTAGTACCTATGGGGTTGGATGATCTGTTTGAAGCAAGATTTTGGATGTAGGGAGTAGCTTCTTTAACAATGGTGAGGGCACATTTTGGTATAGAAGGAGTGGAAGGAGTTGAAAGACATTGATAAGGAGTTACAGGTTCTTCATCTTGATTATCAATAACCAAATTAACTTCAAGGGTTGGCTCTCCATAACATTGAGGTTCTACTATAGGAGAAGGCTCAATAGAGGAAGAGGCTTTAGAGGATCTCTTTGAGGGAATTTTTCATCAAATTGGATATTCCTATGAAAGAATACCTCATGAGTTGAGGGATCAAGAAGCTTGTATGCTTTCAATTCTTCATAATAACCAATAAAGATGAGATTTCTACTTTTCTTATCAAGAGCCTTCATTTTCTTCTTTGGGATGTGAGCCCAAGAAGTACATCCAAAAATATTAAAATTAGAAACATTTGGTTTTAATCCAAAACATGCTTCTTTAGGGGTTATTCGGTCAAGAGCTTTATGAGGTGTGCAATTTTGAATATAGTTTGCACATTTAATAGCCTCTGCCCAAATTTTTTTTGGAAAATCTCTTGAATGGAGCATACAATTATCCATATCTTTTTAATGTCCAATTTTTTCTTTCTGCAATGCCATTTTGTTGGGGATTATGGGAGACATAATGTTGATGTATTATACCATGATTAGAAATAAATATGAAGAACTCATTACTGATTTTCAACTAAGTCTTTACAGATTTTAAAGTGGGATAACACATCACTTTTATATTTGAGAAGGTAGACCCAGGACCTTCTAGAAAAATCATCAATAAAGGTAAGAGCATACTTTGCTCCCTTAAAATATGTTTCAGGAAATATCATTAAGTCACTATGGATTAAATCTAGAGGAGATGATGTTTTTAAAGAACTACTTGGGTGAAAAGGATCTTGATGCTGCTTTCCAAGAGCACATATAGGACAAACCTCGTCACTGGAAGAGACTTGAGGTAATAATTTAACCATATTATGGGTGCACAAATCCTTTAGGTAGTTATAATTAAGATACCCAAACCTTTCATACCAAATTTGAATTTCAAGATTACTATGAGCCACAAAATAGGAGGCTCCTTCTGTATTTTGAAAGCCTTTGAAGTGAAAAATATGAGATTTATGATCAATATTCTCTTTATCTATAAGATAATGAGGGAGTTGAAAATCTCTTATGTCAACTCCTATTGGGGAGAAGAGAACAATTTTCCCATTTCCAAAAGTGTAAATTTGATAAATGGACAGGAGATTGGTGGCAATGTCTAGAACATAGAAAACATTATTTATAGATCCACCATCAATTGTTATATCCCCTTTCCATTTGATAGGGATGAAGGAAGAGTCCCCTACTTCTATGCTATGAGTAGAGCTAGAGGAGATTGAAGAGAAAGACTTGTATGAAGCAGACATGTGATGAGTTGCTCCAGAATCTAGGAACCACTAATTAGAGGAATAATTGGAGGTTTTTCCTTGAAAATAAAGGGCTTTTACTATTTTCTTATTAGTTTTTATCTTTTGATCCTTTATAGCTACTTCTAGTTGTTGTAATCTTTTCCAACATTTGTTAGTAGAGTGACCATTATTTTTACAGTGAGTACAGGTAATGGGAGTCTTTTCCCTCTTTTTAAATTTGTATTTAGAGGAGGTGGAGGCTACTAAGGCTTTTGAATAAGAATAAGAGATTTCATATCTAGCAAGTTTGGTTTCTTTCCTAGTTAATCTATCACAAAATTCTTCTAAAGAGGGCATTTAAATTTTGCACCAAGAGCATATTTAGTAGATATGAAGGTTGTTGCAAATATTAAAAAAAAACCATTTAGCTTAGAAAGGATTAGATAAATGCATTTTTCTTCTGTCTTAGTCTTACCACTACCTTTTTATTGACTGAGGACTTCTTTGAATTTAGTGAGGAAATCAACAATACTACTAAAATATTTAGGAGATAAAGAAGTTAGTTCAACTTCTAGTTGCATTTATCTCATATGATCTACTTTTCTAAACAAGGTTTTAAGTTTCTCCCAACTTTCATGAGGATTTTTGAAATTTGTAATATGAAACCACAAGCTTTCATGGGCATTAGAACTAATAATACCCATAGTTTCGTGCATTTTTCCCTTATGGAAAAATATTTAATATTATTTATTATATTATGGTTGCTTTTCTTCTAATAAATGAGCATGACATTTTTGAGAGACGAGATTTAAAATTTTAGGTTTCCAAGTGTGGAAATTATGAGGAGTGACAGGTTCAATTGAATTTATTTTTGAGTATTTAAAATTGTTAGTATTCCCCCCTTTAAAACTTCAAAAAATGAAATATATTTTAAGAATAAATGAAGCTTGTTCAATAATAGGTAACCCAAATATACCCACCCTTACGAGAGGGAAACTATAAGAATAATAAGGCGTATAATTGTTTGCTTTAGATTACCAAATCCATACCCAGGTGTTGTAGGTGAGTTGAAGAGAAGAGGGAAATCCTCCAAGAGAGGTCCCATGTTCAAATCTCCACCCTACCAAAAATCTGAATTGGGTATCAAAAATCCAATTGATAATGTTGGTGCAAACAGGGTCGGGTACGACTCCCGGGTGACTTTAACGGTGTAGAACCCCTTGTTCATGGTCTCTCAGACCAAGGAGGCCCTGCAAGGGATTTTTCACTTAAAAAAAGAAAAAAATATTGCCAAATCCTTTAATGGTCACAGTACCCACCCTTACTTGAGGGAAACTATAAGTAATGTGAGCATAAGAAGGGTTTTGGTGTGAAATGCAAGGGGTAATTAGTTTAAATGGTTGTCTCAAAATTTTCCCTGAAGTGAGGGAGTTTATAAGTTTAGAGATTTTCCAAGAAAACTGTTAATAGGAAAATATATGTCAGGCCTGTAGGAAAATATATGTCAGGCCTGTATACCAAGTGTCAAAAAAAAACACCCTTATGTGAGGAAGACTTTTAGTTTTAAGGAGTTTGATACATGGAATGTAAACAAAAGATATTTTGAAATTTTAGTAATTTAAAATTTGGGTTTTAAAGGAATTAATTTTTTTTGAAAAGAAATAATATATAAATTTACTTAGGAAAAAAAGTTTTTATTTTTCTTTAAAGGTAAAACCAAAGAAAATAAAAATTTGAACTTTAAACGAATTATCTTCTAATGGGTAATATAACTTAACCCTTATTTAATTTTAAATTTAAATCAATAAGATAGATATCTAGATGAAGTAAACTATTTAAGGAGAGTATGCAAAGAAAGTAAACCCCCCCTTGACACACAAGAGTGCAAAAACTTGCACTAAAGAATCCCCCACAAAAAAGAATGTTTTATTATTAAATTTACAATACTTGTCTTTCATCATTTTTTGGATAGCCACAATTAAATTATGTGTCCTACCAAAAAAAATGAAGACAAAAGGCATTGAAATTGGTAATTTGAATGAATCGAATGCGTAAAGCGAAATTCAAAAAAAAATAAAATATAATATTGTCACAAAATAATAAGAGGCTAAATATGAAATCATCGAAGATTTTATTATGGTGTTCCCGATGCCTCCTCTAGTGCCACTTTAACAATTTTGAAAAATGAGTTGAAATATTACTTCAATTAATTTTTTTGCCTCGAGAAACCTGCAAAAATTGTTAAAGGAGGGACTTCCAAAGGCCCCAAATGAACTTAGAAGAGTAGACCTAAACTTGCAAATTATGTAGAAGGTAGAATATGTAAATAAAAACAAGGTTTTACTAAATTTTTTTGAAAAGAACATTGTGAAAAACAAGAAAAAATAATATTTTTTCAGGAAACCTGAGCAATATTGATCTTTGAAGAGTTGAACTAAACCTGCAACATACGTTAGAAGGCAAAAAATTTAAAATGGAATAGAGTTTTACCAAAAATTTTGATAAAAAAATATTAATATCTAGAAAACCTGTAGAAATCGTTAGGATAATACTTCCAAAGGGCCCAATGGGTGGAAGGCAGAGCACCCAAACGGTCTCTAAAGAGTAGAACTAAAAAAATATTTTACTCCGGTAAACCTACAAAAATCGTTAGAAGGAAGGACTTCCAAAGGACCCAATAGGCAAAATGTAGAGTTCCCAGATGAACCTACAGAACTTTCTAAAAAACACAAAGCACAAATATCATTCACTTTAGAATACAAATTTATAAAGCAATATATTGTTTGAATGAACCGAAAGGAAGAGGTTTTAAATACCGTCTAAGGTGATAGCATCGTTGGAAAATAGTCTGAGTTGAGCAACATTTTAGACGAGGAATATTTGATCATCTAAGAGTGCACCAAAAGGGATATGAGATGTTGTAATAGGCCAAAGGAGATTTCCAATGAGAGCACGACAACGAGAGCTCTGGACCCCTCAAAAATCTATATTGTGAGTGCCAACGATGAAAGCGCTAGATATCTTGAGTTTAATTCAAAATAAAACTAAAAAATATTCCTAATTTACACTTGGAGTTAATCGGAGATTTCGCTTTGAAGAAAGCCAAAAAAAATGATTTAACCAAGTGTTAGTTTTACATGAATACGTTGAGGGAAAAAAGGAATAAATAAAGAAAATTAATAGGCTAATTCCTTTAAAAGGAAGGGCGAGAAACCAACGCCTTCACACAAGGTAAAATAGCTATATTTTCTTAAAATTTTCCCTCCAACACAAATTCAATATAGAAATGAAAGAATATGCAACATAAAAAAATATGCTAAAAAAATAACAATGGATAAAAGTAGACTAATGCAAACTTTGAAGTTAGATAGCCAAAAAAAATATCCAAAGTAAATGAATCAGATCCTATAACCTTCAAGAGGGAATACTAGAAAAATCTATCCTGCTCTAGTACCATGTTAGAATTACACAATAATAGATATGTAAAGTATTACACAAAAGATGAAGAGAAGAGTGGAACTGATTGATTTATCTCTAGGATCAACTTTGTAGTATAAATAGCAAATTTGATCATTGAGAGACATTGGATTACAAAAACTCATCAAACCTGATGAAAAGACCACTGAGAGTACTCCTAACACATGGAGGAGTGGAAATTCAAGTGTGTATCCTAGTGAACTTAAGAGAATATTCACTTATTCTAACATGCTGGTCCTTGAAATTCCCTTGTTTAGGGTCCCTTTTGTGTGGCCTCAGTCTGTCGTCAATTGGTTTAATTTTTTCATGGGAAAAGCTAAGATTTATCTTGCTAAGCCTAAATTGCGTAAACCTCGTTTGGAACCTTCGTCTACTTATTTTGATGAAGAGGTTAAGTCAACTTTAGTAGAAGGTGGTCTTCTAAACTGTATTTCAAAATTCCATGGTCATAACCCTTTACTCACTAACTACATGGTTTCTTCCTGGAATGAGGGTTGGATCAAGGCCAGTTCTTGGTCTTTTCAAGTTTCGATAGATCTTATCAGTAGAACCACTGTTCTGGCCTTGGATGGTGCCTATCACAACTGTGAAAGGTATTCTTTATTGTAAGAAATCACTCTATTTTTGGAAAAGGAGGAGTTTTTACCACGTATCCAGAATGGTTTTAGTGATGCAGCTTTACCCTCTCCTTAAAATCATGTTGTGCAGGTCATAATGGATTATTTCACCCTAGATCTCTCTTATGATATTATAAGGAGTTTCCATGCAATGTTCTTAAATCACCTTAGACGTAAAGTTTGCATGTACAATCCTTTATTACTCTTTCAATCCATGCAAAAGTCTTTCCTTAATATCTAGGTTGGCGATGGTCAAGCCCCTATTCACCAAGGCCTTGCATTGTTGGTTTTTGAATAGGTGACTTTGGAGCATGGCCTTGTTGCTAACAATTTATTAAAGTCTCTTGCAGATCCTTCTGGTTCGATGGTTCATGGTCTCAAGCAGAGTGTTGACTCCCCCTCTATTGGTGGTGGTTCTTGGCTAGCCTCTAGTACAAACATTGATGATAGTGTGGACACTCTCCATTTTACTTTTGGTGTTGGCCTGAAGCATATTTCTAAAAATATCCATATATCTTCGAAAGGGGTATGGGGTGGGGAACCAAAGGCGAGGGAGGTTCTCCCACTAAGTCACACCACTAATTTATATTTGGTCCCTATGGTGAGCATGGTCGATCTTGGTGGCTCTGGTTTGAAGTCAGATGGTGCTGCTTCTGAGGAACATCGTATGTAAAAACAACTTCGGAGCAAATTGTAGGAGGGTTTTTCCCCCATTACGATGGATTTTTCTGATCTCCCATTACGATGGATTTTTTTGATCTTGATTTTCTATCATGGGATATTCCATGGGAGAAGTCAGTGGAGGAAATATTTTCTCCAAGAATTCTAAATATTTGGTTCTTCGAGATCTAAAACTTCTTGATATCAACCAGCATAAAATTTGGAGCTCGTTGAAACTCACCCTTGATTTAACGGAGAATGTTTCTAGCCTAGTGGCTAATGTTTCTCAAGGTGTACATAAGTTAGGGTAGAACTATCTCAGTTCTCCTTTCTTTATTGCTTTGTGGTCTGGTTTCTGCCTTCTAGTTTTTTTTTTCCAAGGTTGTGTCAAGGTTTTCACCTCTGTGGATTTTTTTATAGTGGTTGTGGGATCCCGTTAAAACCCTCTTTTCTTAATAGTACCAAAAAAAAAATTGATCTTGTAAATCCCTATAATATAATCCAAGTTGTTCATATTTTGATTTTAAATTGTATAAATCATAATATATATTAAAAAAACTAAATTATTTTTATTGATTCTAAAAACTCAAATAGTTCTAAACTAAACAATTGTTGGTATTTTAGATTCAAGTACCAATTAGTTATATACATAGAAATGATCATTACCTAATATTTATATGGGAAACTATCATGTTTTCTACTATCTCATAAGATTATCCCTATGTCTCTTTCCAAGCATTTCAGAGCATCCTAAATAAACTACCTTTTGTGAGGGTATATCATCCTTGATAACTTAAAGCTTAACTTAGTCAAGATAATGCTCTTGTCAAATTAAATTTTGATAAATTCCATAATAGGATCAAATTGAAATTTATTTTTCAAATTTAGAAATGAATAAACTTTAGCTATAAATACTAATTGAATTTTCATTGTTTTTTGTTGAGACTTCTATTGCTAAAATTGTAGTTATTGTTGTCTTATATGAATATTTGTCTCTTCAAAGAAATTCTTTTGAGTAAATATTATTCCCCTTGCTAATTCTATTGCATACCTATTAGAAATAACAAATCACACAATTTTGATTAATGAAATTTCTACCTCTAATAAAAATAGTGCTATTAAATCCCACATAGAATGTTCAAGAAGATATTGTGGAATCCGTAGCCACCATGAATTTTATCAGGCTATTTGAATTTTATGGCTATCACAGTATTCTGTGTTTTCTGCCTCAAAAGTTGTTACATAGTTTTTTACGTAGTCTGCCCCTATAAGCACCATGTCACAATTATTTTATATATTTTACACTAGTGAAAGCATCAGGAAAGGGACAAGAATTCAGTCTGATGAGACGAGGCCCAAGATTTGAACCTTGGACCTTTGCTCCCCTTATGGGGTTTGAAGATATTGTTAATACATAGAAAATCTT
>JAQPPZ010016848.1:0-65837 GCA_028583015.1 Wollemia nobilis | reverse complement strand
TCTTCATTCTCATAATCAATTATATATAATCACTTCCATCAAATACTGGTGTTGATTTATCTGAGGACACATTATTAGAATCTATTGTGTTATTGAAAGCTTTTCATTCAAGTTGTTAAAATCTTCTGAAGGAACCCACTCTGATACCAATTGAAGAACACAAGCTTATACTGAGAGGGGGGATGAACAATGTAAGACCACTTTTACTTTTATTTTCCAATCAATAGTATGCAATGTATAGATAGCAATATCAAAAATAGTAATCAAAGCAATGCACAAATAACTATACACAACAGAGACACCAAATGTACACGGTTCACCCAATGTGGGCTACTCCATGGAGAAAATATTTCACTAAAAAATTCTCAATCAATCTCTTGGGAATCCTTTCCCTATTACAATGGTTATGGACCTCTATCCAAAGGATAAACCAATCCCTTAATCAATTTTGTGGATCTCTATCCACAAGAGACACCAATTTCCTAACTCTACTCTAACTGGTGATCCTCTAGAAGACCTCTGCCTCCACTACCCTTAGCAAATGAAACTCTATCTGCAAAAGACACATATACTTCGTGCTCTAGCTAGAGACATCTATCCTCAACTCTATCACCTCCAAAAATTTATACTAAACACAATCCTTCGGTCTAACACAAATTTATCCTTAATCTCTATCTATGGTCTGGCACAAACCTATCCTCAAATTTGCACCAAAATCTATCCTCGAATCTGTACAAAACATATTTTTTTGATCTAACAAAAATCTATCCTCAATCTCTATCATCAATCCTTAACTCAAACCTTGACTCAATCTCAAATAAACTTTGTTGGATATTTCCCAAGCCTTAAATCAAGGTTTGAATAAATAAATCAATCAACTCTACTCACAAGCCTTCTCAAATATTTATCTCAAATCTACCTTGTAAGCTTCCACAAAAGCTCACACTAATTTATCCTCAAGACCTCTCTAGAACTTGTCTAATCTGCTCAATAAGTCCTCACAAGAACTTATCCAAATATGCTTAATAAGTCCTCACTAGAACTTATCCAAATCTGCTCTCAATCTGTATTGTAAGCTTTGACAAAATCTTACCCAAGTTTGTCCACAAGTCTTCTGCCTCAAATCTGCTCAACAAGCCCACACTAGAACTTGTCCAATCTCATAGAAACATAAATAGAATTGTTAGAGACTCAATATGATCTACATTCATCATAATGCTCAATCACATTCAATCACTCTCTTAGAAACATATAGATAATTGTTAGAGACTCAATATGCTTCACATTCACCTAAATACTCAATCACT
This sequence comes from Wollemia nobilis, assembly GCA_028583015.1. Lineage (NCBI taxonomy): Eukaryota > Viridiplantae > Streptophyta > Pinopsida > Araucariales > Araucariaceae > Wollemia > Wollemia nobilis. The sequence continues at coordinate 64,530 of JAQPPZ010016848.1, read as the reverse complement.
TTCAATCACTCTCTTAGAAAAATATAGAGAATTGTTAGAGATTCAATATGCTTCACATTCACCTCAATACTCAATCACTTTCAATCACTCTATTAGAAACATATAGAGAATTGTTAGAGACTCAATATGCTTCACATTAACCTCAATACTCAATCACTCTTTTATCATGGAAACATATAGAGAATTTTTAGAGACTCAATATGCTTCACACTCATCAATACTCAAACACTTTCTCAAAAAAATTTAGAATATAGAATAATTTGTTTCATAGAACTTGAACAATCACTTCACACATTCACTTGACTAGGCTAAACCAACTCTACTCAGCCAATCACTCAATGAAATAATCCTTGCTCACAAACCCTAGTCCAAGCATATGAATACTCACTCAAATATTTCCAAAAATGCTTTATCAATCACTCTCACATAACAATGATACTCATATTATTTCCAAACCTTACTTCAAGTTCTTCCCTCAACAATTCATTTCAACAACAATGCTTATAATACAATCTTCTCATAACAATGATACTCATGTTCTTTGCAAACCCTAGTTCAAGTTCTTCACTCAATTCAAACACTTCAACAACAATGCTTATAAAATGATGAGGATTGATGTTTGATCACTCATATTACCCCTCTAGTAATTCCTTGCTAGGTTTGCATAGTTTATTTCTTGCAAATTAATATTGTAAGTGAGTCTCCTTCTCACATGCACTTGTGGGCACTAATTATCTTCTAGTTGTCATTTAGGAGTGTTAGTTAGGAAGTGTGAACTCAAAGTAGGAAGTGTGTACTTCAAGATAGCTAAAATGGATCTTATAGTTAACAATATTCCTTTCCTCTTAACTTAGAATTTATGTGCATTCTCCTTTTCACTTTTGTAGCTTATGGTTAAGCATATTGGATCAAATCCATGATTTGATGGGTTTGGTTATGTATTTTGGGACATTAGAGCCTATATAATGAGTTTGTAAATAATATGAAGTTAGTTGGATTTTCAATCCTTTTCATTGGTATCAGAGCCTATTTTATGTTTGCATTAGGGCTTGTGAGGTGAGAGGGTAGGAGATAGATTATTTTTTATGAGAAATTCTTTCTCATTGAGGACTCGATTCAAGCTCAAGGGGAGCTTGAAGACCATTCGCAGAAGAAAGTTTCTTCGACATCAAAATCCTCATTCCAAATTTCTCCGTATGCTCAAGGAGTATAGGAGAAGTTTACCCCAATTTCTATCTTACAAAAATCCCTTGGCAGGTTTGGATTTCTCTTACGGTGAAATGTGAATTAGGGAGCCTTTTGTTCTTGATGTTTCTACCATTGAGGAGTCTTGAATACTGAGGAGCATCTATACCAAGTCATGTGTCGACTTGGGTCTGGTTGCCTTTCAAATGTTGGTCGTGTGTTGATTGGATCTTGAAAGGAGAGCTATTGAAGGGGTCTTGGTGATATGATAGACAATTAGCAATTTGTTAGGAAAATTTGAAGGTAATTTACCTTCAAAAATTGCTAATATTTGTAAAAATTTAAGTTTTTCATGTTGTTAAATTAACCTTCTGGTTAATTTAAAATTTCATTTTTTGTTAGCAAACTTAATTTTAATTAATATATTATTTTGATATATTAATTTTAATTTTATTGTAAAAAAAAAAAAAATTTAGCCGCAGGGCTGTTTTGCCCTTTTTTAGTTGTGAACCAGCATCGTGGGTGCTTGGCCGGTAGCTCGCGGGGCTTTTTGAGTGCGTAAGGTTGACACACTCAGCTCCGTTGTCCTGTCAACCTGACATCCTGACAGCTAGCACCTAAGGCTGACACTGTCAGGCAACAACGTCTATGTCGCAGTGTCGACGATAGCACTGACCGGAGCAGAGTCGACGATAGTGCTGTCAAGCATCAACACCTACAATAGATGATGTCAGGTGATAGCATCTGCATCGCAGTGTCGACGATAGCACTGACCGATGCAGAGCCACTATAGAGCCACTATCAGGCATCAACAGAGCCTACGGTAGATGCTGTCAAGCTCAACAACACCTAGGGGCCACAGTTGTCAACGAGTGGGTAGCCAACCACCGTACCAACACCCGTGATGATGTCGTCCTAGTGCTGATAGGCCTGGAACCTATCAGGCCAGACCTTCGATCGACGGGTGGCGATTGGTGTCACTCCCATGATGGCCCCCTACAAGATTGTCTTTGCCTGATGCAGCATTGTACCTGAACTTTTTTTTTTACTGCCTTAGGAAGCGTGCAACAGTGGTTCAGAATTTTATGCACCATCAGGTGGAGTGCAGTTTCGACAAGACCGAGGGTAATAATTGTAAATTTTTTAATTTTTCTATTCTAAGGTTTTGCATGTAATTTTTATTTTTTATTAATTTAATTTCTATTAACTTAATTAAATTAATTAATCTTTGATTAATTAAAATTTAATTTTTAATTAAGTTATTTTTAAATTAATAAAATATAAATTTTAAACCTTAGGTTAGTTTAAATTTTTAAAATTTTGAGCCTTAGGAGTATTTTTCAATTCAGGGCACAACATTGTAACAAGGAACCTCCAATTTTTACCTTGATTTTTAGTGATTTTCCCTTTTACTCCTGGCTTATACCCGATCTCACATGGATTCTGACTTGGCTGCCCAAGTGGTAGAACTTGCCCATGTTGTAAATGCTTTAGCAGATAAAGCTAATGATACTACCATGGCAGAAGTTCTTGGTAACCTTGCAATGAAGGAAAATGATATTTCTCTCCACAATGCTTCCACTTCTGCTCAGGATTCTTGCCTGAGAGTTCGTTGTGAAGTACCACTTTATGATGGATCCCGAAACCCAGAAGTCTTGAATAGTTGGATTCTTGACATGAGTTCTTGGTTTTCTTATACTCAGCTTTCAAATGAGGATATGGTTCCATATGCTAAACTCAAACTTTCTGGTTTAGCTAAAGTACTTGCTGAAATAAAAAGAGGTCATGATGAACTCACCTCATGGGATGAGCTTGTAGACTGTCTTAAGACCAATTTTTATCCTTCCAATTATTCTAAGGAATTTTTCATTAAGTGGTTTCGATTTCGACAAGGTACTAATATGACTGTGCAGAAATATATCTTTCAATTCAATAGGTACATGATACTTTTGAATGTGGAGGAAGATATTAAAGCTTTGATTCTCAAATTTCAAAGTGGTTTGTTGGAACATTTGTACAGGGAAATTATGTTTGTTTCTATGGAAACATTGGATTCAATTTTCAACCAGGTGCAACTTGCGGAGGACAGGTTTAAGGCACATTCACAGGCATTCCGTGCACCTGCTACTCAAGTGGTTGTGAACTCATCAAAAGGGAATAGTTCTTTCTCACCAAAGAAGAACTTTGCTCAAAAGAAGAATTCTTCTTCTCCATATCCTTCTTCTCCTTCTCCTTCCGCTTCTACTCCTTCTTCTTCCAAAACTTCTTCTTCTAAAAAGTTTTGTAACTATTGTAATAAAAAAGGTCATGAAAAAGCTGATTGTTTTAAGCTTAAAAAGAAGAGTTTAGTCATCACTACTCAAGAGGAGGATGCTTCCAAAGGTCCCCTTGAGTCAGTAGGAGAAATCAGAGTATACACGAAATTATGAGGTAAGCTCAATGAGGTTACCTTGGTAAATGTAAGTTCATCAAGGGGCGCTCGTGATGCTTTGTTCATCACTCGAGCTCATTTGCTCCATAATTTTACAACAAATTGTATAGTGGATAATGGCTCGCAGAAAAATCTAATTGTGAGGTCCATTTTCGAGCGATTGAAGTTACCTATGGAGCCTCATCCTCAAACTTATTATTTGGGTTGGAAGGATAGTGGAAGGGGCTCAGAAATCACTCACATTTGCACATTAAAATTTGCACTTGGCCCACATTTCATAGATCAAGTCACTTGTGATGTGACTCCTATGGATTGTTGTGGGATTTTTCTTGGACAACCTTTTTAGTATGATCAAAGAGTTGTTTATGATGCTTTCAAAAGAACCTACACACTTCAAAAATATGGTAAGGTCTTTCTCATTAAAAGCATCAACCCTCCTAACATCATTCTAAATTCCAAGCAAAAAAAAAGGGCAATTAAAAAAGGTGGTGACATTGTTCTAATTGTCATTCGCTCTCAAAACACTCCTACATCCACACCCATTCCAAAGCAACACTCTTCAATGGATAAAATATTGCAAAATTACTCACACATATTTCAGGAGCCAAAGTCTCTTCCTCCAATTTGCACAATTAATCACAGCATTGAAATTATTCCTGGTTCTACACTACATAATGCTCCCATGTATAGACAATCTATTTTGCAAAATGAAGAAATAAAAAGGCAAATAGAAGATTTGTTGTCTAAGAGTTTCATTAAGGAAAGTACTTCTATTTGTGCCTCACCTATTTTATTGGTTCTTAAAAAAGATGGCACTTGGAGATTGTGCATTGATTTTCATGCTTTGAACAAAATTTCTATAAAGAATAGATATCCACTACCATGCATTGATGATTTATTAGATCAGCTCCAAGGAGCTAACTTCTTTTCAAAAATAGATCTCAAAAGTGGATGTCATCAAGTGCGTATCCAAGCTGAGGATACATGGAAGACAACTTTTAAAATGAATATGGGCCTCTTTGAATGGTTGGTCATGCCCTTCGGTCTTACTAATGCTCCTACAACCTTCACGAGGTTGATGAATGATGTATTTCATGATGTACTTGACAAATTTGTCATAATATATCTTGATGATATATTGATATTCTCAAAAACTTGAACACCTTGGGCATATCCATCATACACTTGATCTTCTTGCAAAGAATCAATTATATGCCAATTCTTCCAAGTGTTCTTTTGGCAATACTTCAGTTTCTTACCTTGGTTATGTGATTAGTGAAAGTAGAATTCAGGTAGATCCCACCAAATTTGATGTTTTACTTAAGTGGTCCCCTCCTTCAACTCTCACTGAGTTAAGGATTTTCCTAGGACTTGCAAATTTTTATTGCAAGTTCATTCCTCAATATTCCACTCTTGCAGCTCCATTGCATTATCTCACTAAGTCTAAAGTTCCATTTCATTAGGAGAAAAGCCAAGAAATTGCCTTTGATAAACTCAAAAAAAAACTTTTTACAATACCTGTGTTAACTTTACCTGACCTCTCTCAACCTTTTGAGATTGAAATAGATGCCTCTAAATTTGCCTTAGGAGCTATGCTCAAACAAAATGGTCATCCAATTTCTTATCATTCAGAAACTTTTTCTGCTGCTAAGTTGAACTATTCTACATATGACAAAGAGTTGTATGCATTAGTTCAAGCTATCAAGCACTGGAGAAATTATCTTTTTGGAAAAGATACAGTAGTACACACTGATCATATGCCTCTCAATTTTTTACAATCTCAAAGTAAAATTGAAGAATCAAGACATATGAAGTGGACCTCTTACCTCCAACAATTTCACTTGGTGATCAAGTACAAAAAGAGGAAGAGTAATATTGTTGCTGATTTTTTGAGTAGGCCTCCTGCCACTCTTGCCTTAACAGTTATGTCCACTTCACACTTGGGATTTAATACTTGGCCTAATCAGTATTCATAGGATCTTGATTTTGGGAAAATATTTGAGCAAGTGTGTAATCCTTCTTCCAATTTGCGTCTTTTCCAAGATTTTTACATCAAAGAAGGACTTCTTTACAAATTTGACAAAGTTTGTGTTCCTTGTGAGCCTAGGGTGTCACTTTTTAAGGAAGCTCATTCTACACTTTATGGTGGTCACTTTGGGAAACACAAAACACTTCATCACTTGCAAAGATTTTTTTACTGGCCTAAAATACAGAGAGATGTGTTGAGATTTCTCAAACAGTGTGTAGTTTGTTGTCGTTCAAAACTAGCTAACAGGAAGTTTGGCTTAGGCATGCCTTTGCCCATTCCTTCCTGTCATTGGGAAAGCATTTCCATGGATTTGGTTAGTGGTTTTCCCATGACAGTGCGACAACATGATTGTGTGTTCGTGGTGTTTGACAGATTCAATAAGATGGCTAAGTTTATTCCATGTCACAAGACAAGTTCTGTAGAAGACTTATCCCAATTGTTCTTTGACAACATTTGGCGTTCCTTTGGTCTACCTACCAACATTATATCATATCATGATTCATGCTTTGTGGGTCACTTTTGGCATTCTTTGTGGAAAATTTTAGGAGTTTCCTTTAACTTTTCCATCACCTATCATCCACAGTCAGATGGGCAGACTTAAGTGGTAAACCGTACCCTTGTGCAAATTTTATGAATCTATCATCATGATTCACCAGTAAAGTGGGACTTGAGTCTCACTCATATTGAACATGCCTACAATAGGGCCCTACATTCTTCTACAGGTCACTCACCTTTTGAGGTTTGTATGGGATTTAAGCCCTTGGAACCTTATGAGTTACCTTTGTCTTTGCCTTCTCCTATCACTTCACATCTTCAGAAGGAGCAAGACAAGGCACACTCATTTAATCAATACTTGCACAATCTTCAATCAAAGGTGATTGAGATTTTGCAAAAGACACAGTAGCAGCAGAAAAATACCATGGATCGACATCATATTCCTCATCCATTTCAAGTTGGTGACAAAGTTTGGTTGCATCTTGACAAATGACATTTTACTAATAAGACTCGGTAAAATCAAACCGATTCGCTATGGGACTTATACTATTCTTCAACAGGTGTCCTAGAATGCTTTTCACATTGATCTTCCCACACACTTGGGAATTCATGATGTCATCAATGTAGATCTTTTGAAGTTGTACTTTGACTCTACATTGGAGACCGCACCAGCAATCAGTCATCCTGTGGACGTAGTTCCTAATTCTCAGTTACCATTGGATGTCGATCAAATCTATGACATGAATACTCGACAGACTTGCTAGGGGTATACAACCTCATATCTTGTGGCTCGATGAGGACAACTACCGCATCAGGCTCGTTGGATTTCTTTTCATTAGATGTCCTGTGACTTTCCTACACTTTTGAAAGCATTAGAGGCCAATGCTTCTATTATGAGGAGGCATGATGAGGATTGATGTTTGATCACTCATATGACCCCTCTAGTAATTCCTAGCTAGGTTTGCATAGTTTATTTCTTGCAAATTAATATTGTAAGTGAGTCTCCTTCTCACATGCACTTGTGGGCACTAGTTATCTTCTAGTTGTCATTTAGGAGTGTTAGTTAGGAAGTGTGAAATCAAAGTAGGAAGTGTGTACTTCAAGATAGCTAAAATGGATCTTATAGTTAACAATATTTCTTTCCTCTTAACTTAGAAGTTACGTGCATTCTCCTTTGCACTTTTTTAGCTTATGGTTAAGCATATTGGATCAAATCCATGATTTGATGGGTTTTGTTATGTATTTTGGGCCATTAGAGCCTATATAATGAGTTTGTAAATAATATGAAGTTAGTTGGATTTTCAATCCTTTTCATAAAACAAGGTTTTATCAACAACTCTTAATTCCAGAAAACCTTGAAGCATTAATTCAAAACACTCTCAACAATGCAAACCAAACAATCCTTTTCACTCCAACCTTTCATTCACAATTTTCAATAATCACTCACTAGGAAGAATATGCCCATACCTTTTGTTGGATGTGAAAGTGCCTTTGGAAAAACCTGTCTTAATCACAATTTCCTTCTTTCCAAATTCAATGGTTAAACACAACAATATCACTTCAATACTTTCTCAAAAATATTCCCTTTGACACAAAATAATCACAACTCTATTTATGCCTTATTTCTCCCTTTTAAAAATAACACTCATCATAACATACATAAAAATAATTTCTTTGATACACCTTATCAACTCCAACTTAAAATAATATCCAACACCATAAAATATCAACCAAACACCTTACAATCCTTTCAAAACCTTTGAGCAAATAACATTATAAATTCAATTTTGCAAAACCCTTATAACTCCCTTGCAACCTTAAAACCAAATAAAAATATGCAAAAATTAATTTTTAAATGCCCAAACTATATCCCCAAAAATTTTAGCGACCAATTATCAAAGCATACCTCTTTCTTCCCAAAAGGGAATTCAGCGAGATTCGATCTGTCGTTCTCCTCTATCCTAAGTTCCTTAGATCTTGGGAGCCCACCGCATGGGCTACAAAGGCCCATGTGAAGGACGGACAAATTCCTTCCTCTTATGCCTCCGCCATCATCTCTTTTCTCATGAATTCCGCACACTTTCTCTCTTCCTTGGACGCAGTGCAAATTACAAAGCTCGCATTCAATTTCAAAGGCATGGTCATTTTTGGTGGTGTGAATGTTCCTCCTTTTATACACATTTTCAAACTTCTCCTCACGTCGGTGCTATGACATTCAAATTTTAATTTTGAATTTTATTTTTAATAACCCACCTTAGGGTTTTAACCTTAGCTTAAATTAATTTATAATTAATAATTAAATTAATTAATAATTAGTTTAAATAACTTTATAAGTTAAATAAATTAACTAATAAATTAATTTATAATTAATTTTAAACTTCCTTTGTATAATATTATAATATTATTTATTTGGGCTTTCTCTTGCACTTTGGCCCTCATCTGACTTCCTAGAACCAGGTCTTGAAACTAAAACCAAAATGGATGCTGCCAACTAAAACTGCCACTGACTGGTGCTATTAGTTTGACATCAATGACCACTTACTCTTGACATCAATGACAACTTATCACTCAAAATGTCCAACAATAGTAGCTTCAACTTGTGACTATGTATCTTTCTATTAGAATAGTTTGTGAGCCAACATAGAGTATATAATCAATAGAAGAATCCTAAGTGAGATGGGTGCAAGTAACAAATAAATAGTCATGATCCTTTGGATCATTATGATGGTGCATTAAGATCATTTTGTGAGTCGACCATGCAATTTATCATAATTTTTATCATCATTATATGTTTTTATGGGAGTGTCATGTGCATCCACAGTGAAAGATCATTTATGAAAGGTTTTCTTTTTAAGTTAAAACACTCTATTATCATATCCCTTTTTCTTATAATACCTTTTAGTTACCCAATTTTGACACACTTCACCAACCCTCAAGTCCACTAAAATTCATCAATTAAACCTACTTCAAAAGCCTTTAATCAATCAAATTAAACCAACCTTCTTCATACCCAAAATTGGAATAGTAAATGCCCTAGAAAGTAATGTCATATTTGGGACATAATTTCTCATATGAAATCTACATAAAACTCTATTAAATAATTCCATAAAAATAAGCTTGAAAATATCTTTCCAATGAGTATAAATATGCCTATACTAATACAATTATCAATACCTTAAATTGCAAGAAAATGAAACCTAGCTAGGACAAAAGCAATGGTTCTAGATATAAGCAAAAGCATTAGGGAAGGGCTTTTGCTAATAGGTGGTGCTTTTGCACCTTTGACTATTTTTTATTTTTTACTATAAAACTATCAAATTCAAAGCATTAACTAAGATCAAAAGTGCTACCCCAATGCTTTTTTTGGCACAAGTAGAATCTCTATAAGCATGAGCCTCAAGCATGTTGATTCCTTCCTCCACTCCTAAGCTTGATCACCCTCACCTTAGGCCTATGATATGTAAATTCCTCTTTACCAATGACATATTTTACTTTTCCTTCCCTTCAAGGGATACCTCTCCTAAAATATTTAAATAGGTCCCATGGCATGAGCATTCAACAAGCATCTCAATTTTTTCAAAATCTACCAAATTCTCTCCAAATCTCTCTCTTTCTCATCCTCTTGTATTATGAATATCTTCAATAGAATTTGGGGTCATGTGAAGCAACACATAAGGAATTAGGGAAAGGCTACATCCTATTATTACGAGTATCAAAGAGGATTCTTGGCTAAGAGGAGGAAACTCTATTAGGATTTGATTGTAATCTTGTGTTCCTATTTTACTTTTCTCTTCATTTTGCTTTCTATTTCATGTATTTTTTCTTATTGCTTTGCTAATTACTTCTTTGTTGTATTATACAACTACTAACACTTATTTATGGTATTTTATTGCTTATAGAATTTCATTTTATATATCTCTAATCTCTTTTGTAGTTATCAATATTGGTTTATGCTTACTTTATCTTTTCTTATATATATTTACAACCACTACATGCTTATTTTCATTATATTACAGTCACACTAGCATTTCTAATCATTCAAATCTCCTTTGTCTAGTGCTTTTATAGATCTTTATTACTAATTTGTAGCATCTATTCTTGTTTTGTAACTCTTATTACATACTCATAGCTGATTTGTAGTCTCTAACCATTATTTCTTGATCTCTTTAGGTTTAGCTTGTAGCATCTAACCCTTTGTTTGAGGTCTTAGTTGCATGAGTATCAAGATATTTATCTTCTACTTTGTCATATACTACTTGGAACAATATTCATACTTGCTATATCTCATTCAATATTACTTTCATAGCTATTACTCACTCAATTATATTCAATATGTAGTACCTGTAATGACCCAAAAACACACAAACAGAAAAATACAAAAATAGAAAAAGTTTTTTTTTCACTAAGGATAGAGGTACATGAACCCTTAATGAACCCCTAATCCACTAGCAAAACCTAAAGTTTCATTCTCCTAAGTTTCCCTGGAAGTTACATCTCATGAATTACCCTAGCACAAATCCATATGTGTAGGCGTATGTTGTGTTATTACGGATAAGTCCATCTATTTCATCATCCTTGATGAGCTAGACTTATCACCCTCTGTCCATCGAAGGTGTACACACATATCCATACCATACACAAATCCTTATGTGTAGGTATGCTACGAGTACCACGAGTTAAGCTATCCATATCGTCTCCACGATGAGCTATCTTAACTTAGATGTAATCTCTTCCTACTTAGTCCTCTATCTCCATAAGGGGGTCTCAATTCCCTTAGGTCCTCCTATGTTCACCCTAAGGGGGTCTCAATTCCCTTAGGTTACCTCTGAGTTCACCCTAGAACTCTACACTAGATTCCCTATCATCAAGCAATCAACGATAATACATCTATGCTACCACATCATAAAGCAATCAAACAATAATAGAGAAAATGAAGCAAGATTAACTCTAAAATAGAATCTAATACATGGCATAATAAAATATAGACATATAGTAAAATTACTTTCAATAACCCACTAACTATTACCTCAATATTACTTGCATAATAAGCCTTTCCTACTCAAAGGTATCACATTAACTATATTGGGGATATCTCCCCACAATTCTAATCTATGGAACATAAGTAAATCAACATAAGATGCCATACCTATTCTTTGTTTCTATTTGATGCCTTGCTTCTCCTCGCTTCCCTTTGGTTCTTTGAGGGTAGTAGGGGATCAGGATACTCATGGTTCAGGATAGGCATACCTTTAAATGCATCTATTCATCTACTATGCCAAATTGCAACTATACAATATTCCATTAAGTCTCTAACCATCTAATGCATAATGGACATCATAAAAGAAACCTTACTTTTATTTTCACCTCCACCAAATCCCCTTGGAGAGTCATCCAAACATGCTATCACTTAGATTAAGGTCTAACTTAATTTCATTCCATTCATGTACTAAAGCATTAAAGTCCCATACCCTTAACCTTTAAAACAATCATTCCTTCATTCCCTAAACCAAAGCCCCATAAATTCAGCTTAAAGAATAAATCCACATTTCATTCTATTTAAAAACTCCTAAGATAATCAACATTAATCCAAGGGTTCTCTTTAAATAAACCTTCCATATCTTTCCCTAAGATCAAAGGTTCCTTTTCAATCAAAACCTAACATTTACATATCCCATATAAATCAAAGGTTCCTTTAAATAAAACCCATTATGTGTCTCATATAAATCAAAGGTTCCTTTAATTAAAACCTACTATATATTTCACATATAAATCAAAGGTTCCTTTAATTAAAACCTACTATATGTTTCACATATAAATCAAAGGTCCTAATATATGTCTCACATATACATCAAAGGTCCATTTAATTAAACCCTAATATATGTATCACATATAAATCAAAGTTTCATTTAATTAAATTCTAATATATGTTTCACATATAAATCAAAGGTCCATTTAATTAAATTCTAATATATGTTTCACATATAAATCAAAGGTTCCTTTAATTAAATCCTAATATATGTTTCACATATAAATCAAAGGTCCTAATATATATCTCACATATAATAAAAGGTCCATTTAATTAAATCCTAATATATGTTTCACATATAAATCAAAGGTCCATTTAATTAAATCCTAATATATGTTTCACATATAAATCAAAGGTTCATTTAATTAAATCCTAATATATGTTTCACATATAAATCAAAGGTCCATTTAATTAAATCCTAATATATGTTTCACATATAAATCAAAGGTCCATTTAATTAAACCCTAATATATATTTCACATATAAATCAAAGGTCCATTTAATTAAACCTACTATATGTCATATATATAAATCAAAGGTCCTTATTTTTATTTAAAACCACAATTTAAAACCTTTCATAAAATATGGCTCTTTTACGTAGCAAATCTACAATCAGTGTTAACGCCATACAAGGCACACCAAACATCCATGGCGAACCCAACGTCCACTAAAACTAGGGATGTTCTACTGATGTTGACTGGTTTTCTCAACCTGCACTCCCTAAAACCTAGGGATTTTCCTTTTTTGAACACTATGCTTACTTGCTGAATGTTGTTCCAAGGCAAATAGAGCATTTGACGTCACTCTCTACAACACTGGTTAAACATGGTGCCCTCTCATGGCGCCAGGGGTTTCTGACTCAAACGCAGCACAAAGTGGCCTCATCAATAGCACACCTCTCCCACTGGTATTAAAGTTTCCAATGTAGGTACAACATACAATGCTTCTAAGCAAGAATGGCCTCACTAAAATAGCCTAGTTCTCCCACTCATGGTGGTTCCAAACATGGGTACAACGCACAATGCTTCCAAGAAAGAATGGCTTCACTAAAACACACAGTTCTCCCACTCAAGGTGGTTCCAAATGAAGGTACAATGCACAACGCTTCCAAGCAAGAATGGATTCATTAAAATACACGATTCTCCCACTCAAGGTGGTTCCAAATGAAGGTACATTGTACAACGCTTCCAAGCAAGAATGACTTCACTAAAACACATGGTTATCCCACTCAAGGTGGTTCCAAACAAAGGTACAATGCACAACACTTCCAAGGCAAGAATGACTTCACTAAAACAACCCAGTTCTCCCACTCACGGTGGTTCCAAATGTGGGTACAACGCACAGTGCTTCCAAGCAAGAATGGCTTCACTAAAACACATGGTTCTCCCACTCAAGGTGGTTCTAAATGAAGGTACAACACACAGTGCTTCCAAGCAAGAATGGCTTCACTAAATCATATGATTCTCCCACTCAAGGTGGTTTCGAATGAAGGTACAGTGCACAACACTTCCAAGCAAGAATGGCTTCACTAAAACACATGGTTCTCCCACTCAAGGTGGTTCCAAATGAAGGTACAACACACATCACTTCCAAGGCAGGAATGGCTTCACTAAAACACATTTAATTAAAACCAAATCTTAGCTTAGAATAACCCAACCTGTGGTTTCACTGAGATAGACGTCCAATGAAGTCTGTTGCCTCCCTTTTGGCTCCTGGTGTGCTTCCTTTCCTCTACCTTCTCCCTCGCTTCCTCTGTTATTCCCTCACATTTTTTCTTCCCCTCCTTTCGTTCTTCCTCTTACTTACATGCCCCCTCACCTTGGTGGTCCATCCGTCGCCCTCTCGAAGCTTGCACCACCACATTTCCTTCAATGCCCGTCCCCTATCCCTTGTGCATTCCTCCCATATTTTCCTTCTTTGGCAAGTTTAAGCATCGTAGGCCTTTCCTTAGGTTGCACCATGTAGGAATGTGGGACCACAACATATTATTTTAAAATAATAAAGATATTTATAATATATTATAATATAAGATATTTATAATATACATTTATAATATATCTATTATTATTTTATTTAAATGAAAGATCCTCTTTCAATTTATTCTTAATTAATTAAAAATTTTTAATGAATTTTCTCTTATCATTAAAATAATCACTTTTAATTAATCTCTAATGAATCATAACCACTATTAATTAAAATATCTATTTTTTAATTAATTAAAATGAAAACTCCTTAATTAATTGCAAATGAAGTTTACAAATGAGCTCCAATGAGCCAATCATTATTTTCCTAAACTCCATTAATTAATTTAAAAGCATCTAAATTCACCATATAACTTAATTTATTCTCTTTCTCAAGGAGGATGCTTTGTTTTCATTTTAAATATGACAATTAATCTCATGCATATATAATCATCTTGCAGTGGTTCTTATATAGGAGCTAAATCATCAAACTACTCAAGTTATGATGTAGTAGAAAGCAAACACATTTATACAATTAACCAAAGAGGGAGTCTTTCCATCAATTCAATCACCCATCTTAGCCAGAGATTTTACGATAGCTACTAGGCTATCAACTAAAGCTCCAGGTGATCGACTATCGATGATTATCCCTTCCGTCAATGCATGCCTATATGAAGGTATTTATCCATGTTACCTTCGAGTACCTTAATCATCATTTCCCCTGATATTTGGTGCCCTCATCTCTGGTGGGTAACTCTATCTGTTCCACCTACGAGTGTACCTGATCCTACACACTTGGCAATATGTTAGCAATAACATGCCCTTATAAATCAACTAAACATCACATAACTAGTTCAATTGTTTAAACTAAGTATCACCACATCTTCGATTAATACATTGTTTTCTTGTGCCTTAGAGTCAGCTAGGGAGGGTCATGACAGTACCTAACATTTTTTTATGATCTCTTAGGCTTTATTTGCAAGATTTTATCGATATTGCCTTTTTTCATAGCATTTTATAGATTTATTGACTTCTTAGGCATGATTTAAAAAGCTTAGATACTAATTGGCATAATTTTGTAACTATTTGAAATTTATACACCTTCAATTAGGCTTTAATAATCCTCTTATATCCCTTCTCAATTTATAGGACCAAATTGGCATCAACTTGGGATTTTAGAATCTTTATTTCTCAATTATAGGAAAAAAAGTGCTGATCTTTCTAGAAACTTAACACTTTTTCCTATCTATTTTGCACAATAAAAAATTCTCAAGGTTTGCAAAAGTGCCAAGGCAACACTTTTAAGCAATTTTAGCGCTTTTGCATGTATTCACTTTCCTTCCAATTTCTAGGTATTTTCCAAATTTTTCTTAGAAGAATGGTGTCTAATCAATTTAACTAGATAGTTTACCACTTCCCTACAATTAGACAGACCCCCTAAACCTAACTATAGTTTCCATTTTTTAAAATTTTACAAGCTCTAGAAAAAGCTCTAGGTTTCAAAAAAAATATTAGGGTAATGATTCTATAGAGTTTCAGTGCTTTTGCACAACCATTTGAAAGCAAGTTTTCCAATTTTGAGACCTTTTTGTTTGCCTTATGTAGTTTACATTTCTATCATTTTTCTCTATATGACTATTTTTATTATAAAATCCACCTAAATTTCATTATTAAGGAACATTATGATTTGGATTAAAATCATTCTTTCAAAACCTCCTTAGGCAAGGAATCAAAATAGCATTTAGTTGCACTTAGTCTAGACTTGTTTGTTGCACCAATTCTTGTTTTCAATTTAAATAATGGACTTATTTACTCTCTCTTAATCATTGAGATCTAAAAAAGCATATAGTCTAGGATTTTTTTTGCTTGCATACTTGTATTCTTGGATCATTTATCTTTTATTTTAGTTCATAGTGGTCTTGTTTAGTTTATAAAACATAGCCTTAGATGATATTATAAAGAGACACATAAAATATTTTCTTGAACATATACATATAAATATACATGTGAGGTAGACCAACCCATGTGAAATGTTTTAGGTCCCCTTTGGAAAGGGACTCAAGGTCTCAACCCATACAACCCATTGTCTATATTTTGGTGAACGTGATGTGAAACACACATTTTCCCTAATGAAAGATAAAATTAATTTAAAATTAAGCAAGACCATTTAAATTTATTTATTTAGTTTAGATCACATTAATCAAGATTAAGAATTTGTTCCCTTTATCCATTTGAAAGTATCAATACTAAATCATGTATCTAGGTGTGGTTAATCCTCGTATTGGACCTCATTCATGTACCTCAAGGTTTACCCCATGTATAGCTACTTATATTGGGATAACCAAGCCTCTTCCACATACCAATGGGTATATCAGGAGGGCAGGTATATCAAATATATTTAGGTATATCAGGTGTTCCTCTTGAGGTATATCAACCAATTTTTTATATTTGTAGCAATTACTACCTATATTAATTAGGATTTAATTAATTAATCAAACCCCTTTCCTCTCAATATTTTGACCTATGTCTAAACATTGATATAACACCCATAATAGAGGATTACCTTCAAATCCTTATCCTCCTTTTGCACATGCTTAAGAAGAAGAAAATCCATGGTCAAACTGTAATTATGAGGAGGAAGAACATGTTATAGAGAAAACAACATTCAATTTTATATATCACCTAAGAGATTATGTAAGATGAAATAAAAATATCTTTCTTAGATGTCCTTAGGGAAGACATTAACAATTAAAGTAAGTAACAATCATATTTGAATCAAAATCAACCACCCAATTTGAATCCCCTACCATCACATGAAAATAATAATCAATAAATTAATCAAAAGAATATAAATATCACCTAATTGAATAAAAATACTAATCAATTAGGTACCTTGGGTCTTAACCCATCTTCTGAGTATGATAACCACAATCTCGCATGGATGTTGTACTCCCTAACATGCCTACTTCTACTCCTTCTAGTGTACCCATTTATTTTCAACACCACATTCCTCTCACCTTAAACCTCTTTTGTTTTAATCCCTTCTTATCAAGTGAGTTAAGGATTAGCTATATATCAACACCTTTAGTATCAAGTCATATGACATCGATGGTATATTTTCCCCAAGTATCTCAAACTTACCCATATGTTAATCATCAACAATCATTAATCTTATGATATGTATCTTCAAATCCCTAGTCTCTTGAATTATAAAGCATAAATGGAAAATTATAGCACCTTGAAATATGGGACTCCAATTTGGAGTTATAATGACAAACAACCTCTCTCCAAGGAGCCTTAACGGGACAAAAGTACTCCTATGATAAATTCTATAACCAACCATTGGACCCTATGGTAACCAGTTGCCCTTTTTGGCCTATTTTGGAACCCCAAAATTTTAAAATGTAAGATGGTAAGCAAGACCTAGTTAATCAACTTAGGCTCTTTCAAATTGCTTGTAATGGAATCACCCATGATGAAATGCTACTCCTTAGATTATTTCCTAAAAGACTTAGTGGTTTAGACTTAGAAAGATATTTCTAAATACCTCGCCATTTGATTAAAATATTTAGAGAACTTATGGAAGCCTTTGTCTAATGATTTTCAATATATATTAAAGAAAATATTACCATAGATGGCCTTTATCAACTAAAACAAGCAAATAATAAAAATATTACCAATTTATAGGCAAATGGTGAATCCTTATTGGAAGACTATAATATACTCCTCCACCAAAGGAATTCTTTCCTATCTTTATACATAACCTACATGAGTAGTTATCCTATCCTTTAGAAACCAGTATTATTTCTTCCTTTGAAGAGGTAATTGATGTGGCTAAGTAGGTAGAAGCCACCCTCTTCATAAGGAGGCAACTAAAGACCAAAATAGAGGAGGAGAAATCCTCCCCCAATTTAAAGGAAACAATGTAAAGGCAAACATGAAAATACTATGACAACCCTCCAAAAACTTTTCTCAAAAAACAAAAAAAAAAACTAAGTGAAACCTAATTAAACTAGATCAACCTCTTGTCATCATCTTAAAGCAACTTCTTCAACACAATATGATTGAACTTCCACCCATAAAACTTGTAGATATTGAAAAAGGAGACATATCCTTCGTTTCACCCTAATGATTATTGTGCTTTCCACCATGTTTGCAACCATTCAACTAATAGATATAAAACACTTCAAAAACTTATCCATAATTTTATAGATAAAGGTCAACTTACCTTCAATAGAAGTTTTGATTCCTAACAAATGGTAAACCACTATGTCTTCTTTTTTGACCTTATCCATAAAGCAATATTAAAATATATCATTTTTTAATCCATCCTTACTAACTTCTAAGTAAATCTAGGAAGCATTAAGACTCTTAACCTTGAACATCTAGGTTGATCATTATGATATGATAAATATGTGGGATAAAATTCCATCCCTAATAATAGTATGTTGATTTTTGTTGGATTTTTAAGCCTTTATACTACCACAAAATATCACAAGTTATCTAAAAATATCACATAGCTCCCCAAATATGAAATAGCCACAATAAAGATCAAATAATAATATAATGAGTAGAATAATATGATAAAATTAATATGTATATCAAGGCTTATAATAAATCAAATAACATTGATTTATATATTGAAATATGAATGTAAATAGCCTGAATCATTCTTGTATTATGCATGTAGAACAACTCACAATATTAATTGTTCAAAAAATGTATATAAGATTTATTGCTCCTCTTTCTATTACAACTATGAATATCGATGCTTGATTCTTGAATTCATTTTTCCATACTTTATTATGGAGCATTGTCTCCATAATATAGCAATAGTGATGTGACTCTTCAAGTACTTGACTATTGCTTTTCTAAGACTCTTGGATTCTCATCTTGCCACTTGTATACATGATGAACACTTGATTCTACAACACTTGGAAGACTCTTGGACTCCTAATCTAGGATACTTGTGCACATCATCACATTACATATTTACACTCTTAAATACAAGATACTTGTGAATTTCCTACACATTCACACTTACATAAAAGGGAAATATAAATCAGACCCTAAACTATAGACTCAACCCTAATATGTTATTTATAAATGTACCATGAAGGTACCATGGGGTACATTAGCATGTACAAATAATGTAATATTCTCCAACACTTTTGGTGTCATATCTGCCTAAAAATGGTAGTGAAGGAAATTTATTTATTTTTAGGGTTCTATGGTAGATACCATTCCTATTAATAGATTGGGTTGGGATAGAACAACTGAGAAACATTTATCTCTCACATGTTCCACTAATTTGAGAACTCTTTTTGAGGATAAAGAGATGCATTTGCATCAATTGGTTGCTCATGTTCCTATTTCCATGCTTCCCTAAATTCATGGTTGCTTGAGTCTCATATATATCTGAACACACATGCTTGATTATATGGTTGCCTAGGTATACTTGTTTCATACCATGGATTCAGGAGATTTATGATGAGGCTATGATGATCCTAGCTAGAAAAAAGAATCATATGCACTTAATTTGCATTGGGTATGTAATGCTAGCGGATCTCCTAGTTCTCCATATTTACAATTTAAATTAAGGGTTCCTAGTCCCCTATATCTAAAATTCATGTAGTCCATCTATCCATCATCAATTTTCAATCTAAACCAATTTATCTACATTCCTACGCAATCCAAGTTGATCTATCTTTGCTAATCCAAATATGTACTTTCAATCTAAATCATCCTTATCCTCTATTTTTCAAGATCATGTATAGATCATTACAAAGTCCATAGGGTTGGTGATAAATCTTATC
The DNA here is from genome assembly GCA_028583015.1 of Wollemia nobilis. NCBI lineage: Eukaryota > Viridiplantae > Streptophyta > Pinopsida > Araucariales > Araucariaceae > Wollemia > Wollemia nobilis. Next base: position 44,807 of record JAQPPZ010016848.1, on the reverse strand, counting down.
ACTTCATCAAGATCTACATACTATTTTTATAGACTATGTGGATGATAGTCCCATCACATTCACTTTTCTTATGCTCTATCTTGGGTTACATTATTTGCCATCTTGATGATTCACAAAAAAAATATGCTTAATTGGAAGACATCAAAAACTCACTCATCACATGATGGTGCTTAAATATATCTAGAGCTTAGTATTAGGACTTTTAATAGGTTGATCGATTATACATTTCATTTCAAAATTCTTTGTATATATTTTATATCATAACAAAGCTACCAAAAGTCCCTCTTGGATAATCGATATGAAAGTTCTCTTCAAGGCAATCAACTAACACATCATGAAATACTCCTTAAGTACCTCACTTGAGGATGGGCACTTATCACTATTTGAAATTGTATATATGCTATCACAAGACATCCTGCCACCCCATGTATGGGGGAAATCAACTCATAAGACATAATTATTCTTGGCTAGGGGTATCAACTTTGAAAGTGATTATTAAAAATAGTTAAAATATCCAATCATGTGCCTTTAAGTAGTGTTGGATTTTAATCCAAACTATCTTAGGATCCAATATAATTAAGCTAAAAAATATTAGGTCTTAATATTAATAATAAGAGTAGAATTAAATATGAGCAATCAAATATATAAACTAGCTAATATAAATATAATACCAATCACAATCTTCTTACATGCACACTTGACTCTATGACACTTGCACACTTCTACATGACTCTTACTCTCCTATATGCACTCCTAATGCAAGACACTTGTGCACATCCTTATATTACATATTTTCATGCTTACATACATGACACTTGTGCAAATTCTCTCAATGTACACTTGCACTCTTACTTATATGACACTTATGCATATCTTGCATATTGCATTCTTACATGACACTTGTGCATATCTTGCACATAGACACTTACATAAAGGGGAAATATAAATCACTTATTTAAACTATCAATTCAAACCCTAATCTATTACATATTTACATTTGTACCATACAAGTACTATGGGGTATTAGCATGTACTAAATAATTTAATATACTCCAACACCCCCTTGTATTACATTATTTGGTTATTGAAGGCTTCAGTATTCAATTGGTATTCAATATTGTATCTTCATATGTCCTTGCATTGTCCATGAACCTCTACTTGAGATTCATCTTTAGCTTTATTCTTGAGTCTTCCTTTAGACCTTTATCTGAATCTTCAATACTAGATTCTTCTTTGAATTTTGTTTCATGTCTTATGTTATCCTTTCTTTTGTGCTTTCCTCTATTATTATTTTTTGCTCATCTCTTCTTCATATTTAGCTATTATATAACTGGTGATGTGACCTCTAAACAAGGATTTAGTAATTAATCACAACAATACATTCTACAATTCAATGATTCACTTTTGAAGCTAACATAAGCTTCATTTAAGTCATATGAGTCACAATTTACAACCTTCTTCTTTTGTCTTTTTCCTTGGAAGATGTCAAAGGTAAATAAAGACAAATGCATCATTAAGAATTATTTTGAGGAAAATAAAATGGTGTTTTGTGAATTACACCATGTTCTAAATAGTTTTTCATGAAGATAACTTATAAGTGTTGTGAAATTTTCATCTTTCACATTTTTAAGAAATAAAGATAATTTTTCTTTTAAACCATTTGGTATTTTCTTTTTTCCATATCAAGTTTTGATAATAAAACTTTAGTCTATCCACCATTTCTTTATTATATTCATTGAATGCATTTTTAATAATTTCTTGCATAATAATCAAAGTTTGCAATTTAATGATTCAATTTCTTTGAAGTTAAAAACCTTATATGTCAACCTTAGAATGCTTATATTTTAGAGTGGAGTTATAAATATTGTTAGATTAGAGAAAACCTAATACTTTGGATTTCATGAGGACTTTTTTGAAGAAGTGAGCAACTGTGCGAGGGTTTCATCTATGTTGAGAACAAGTAGCTCCAAAGGTTGTTTTTCGGAGCCTTCAGGCCCTAGTGACCAATATTTTTGTGTTTTATGATCAAGATTTTAGCGAGATATATTGTAGGGGATCTAAGATGGGTTAAAAATCTATATTTCAACAGATCTTCATGATGTAAACTTGATTGATAGTGGCTTCCAATTTATTATACAAAATAAAAGTGAAAATCATACCTTTCCTTGATGTCCAAGGCATGGAATAAAGAGATCATAAAACAAGTTTCAAGTAGTTGATCAAAAAATGGTTTAGATCTCAAGTGAATCTAATACTAAGGAGCACCTCCAAGAAAATTCCAATGTGGAAACCTCTTTCAAGGGAAAGAATTTCCAAGACTCAACCCCAAAAATAAATTTTAGGGATGCCCTCCATGGTGGACAACCTCAGCCTAATGCTAACATTAATCTTAGGGCTTCCCGTAAACCTCTAAGAATACCTAATATTGATCCTAGGAAAATTGAGTCAGGATGTCTTAGGGCAGTTGATGAAACTCCAATTTTTAAGTTAGATATGGGCAACATTCAGATTGACATTGAAGATCTAGAAAAAATAGGACTAATTTGTTGTTTCTTGGGTTTTCATTCGAGTTTATCTGATTTTAAAGTTTGGGTTGCAAAAACTAGAAAATAAAAGGTGAGTTACAAATATCTATTTATGCAAATGGTTATTTTCTTATTTTATTTGTTACTAATGAAGATAGAGAGAAAACATTTCAATGGGATCCCTTTTTCTTTAGAAGGGTGGGGCTTTTCATGAAGCCTTGGCATACTAAATTTAAAGTTGAAGAAGAGATGGCTTCTATAGGTCCCATGTGGGTTAAACTCTTAGGACTCCTAATTGAATTATGGAATTTGACTATTTTTTTCAATTCAAAACTCTTTGGAAAATTTAATGATGATTGTTGATTGTACTAAAAATTTGAACATATTATTTATGCTCAAATTTGTGTTTTAATAGATTTTGTCAAACCCCTACTTGAAAATATCTCATTAAAAATTTGGGGAGGACACTTGGGAGTAAGTGGTTGATTGTGAGAATATTTCTTTTCATTGTAATATTTGCCATGAATATGTTCATTTGGATAGTGTCTACCCAAATAAAATTCTAGATCAAAAGAAAGAGGATACAAACTTAGCAGGTTTCCAAATACCTAAAAAGAAGAACACTCAAAAAAATCAATTACAAAGGATCAATCAATTTTTTTTTATTATACTAGAGGAATCAGTAACTCATTACAATTTTTTACACCTCTTCATGGGTTTGAATCTCGCTCCTTGTCACCACTATAACCTCCAATTGCATTGGGTAAACCTTTTACGTAGCCAACTACATCGACATGATATGCCCACCAGTACTACGGGGCTCAAGGGATTGGAACCTTGGTCTTCACACTCTTATGAAAGCATTTTGACCATTGAACCAAGCCCTCGGACCCATAAATCAAAGTTATCAGCTAATAAGTTTGAAATTCTTTCCACAAATGATGTCATAGGTGAGGAAGAGGAAATAATGGAAACAAAAATCTTAGAAACACAATTTAAAGATGCAGGGAAGAACTCAGAGACAAACCAACAAATCAAATATTTTCAACAAAAAAGGGAGAAAATATACACAAGAAAAACACTCTTTTAAATGTTAAGATTTCAAATAATACAGGTCCCAAGATAGACTCTATTGAACCTTCTAGTAACACTTTGGATTTGAACATGCATTGTTCAAGGTTAGAAGCCATCCTAGATTCAATTGGGGTAGGTCAAAAAAAAAGGAAAAAAAATTGAAGATGGATTCTAACCAAAAGGTAGGTCACAAAACCAATCAACATCATATGGTAAAAGAAGGTGAAAAGCTTGTAGAGGAAGGTAAGATTAATGCCTTTACCAACTTTATTAGCCTTTGTATTAATGACAATCATCACTTGAAATATTAGAGGACTCAAAGGGAGTCTTTAAAAACAAAATGAAACTAGAAGAATGATTCGAACAAACCATCCACATATTGTTTTTCTTTAGGAAATGAAGATGTCAATTAAGGAAATGTAATCAATTGCTAGTAAAATTTGGCCAGCTAAAAAAGTTGTTTTCCTCAATTCCTAGGGGACTTCTGGTGGCATTGCTTGCCTTTGGGACCCAAAATAGGTAGTTATTCACCATATGGTTGGTAGCTAGGGTCTTTTGGCTATAGTTATTTAAAGTAGACATTCCAACCAAATTATGCTCTGCATAATTGTTTATGCTTTAACTACTTTAAAGGAAGAGAGAAGATAGTGGAAGGATATAACTTATATTATCTCTCATTTTTTTGAAGCTTGAATCTTTATTGGAGAATATCTCAATACAATCCTCTCTCTCAATGATATAATGAGGGGAAATAGAAATTTGGATAGGAGCACTAACCTCATGAGTGAATATATTGCAAACCTTCATCTTGTGGACATCCAACCAGATAATGGCCTTATGAATTGGTCTAATAGAAGACAAGACTTAGGTTGTATCATAAAGAGATTGGATAGGTTCTTGCTCTCTAGCAATTTCTTAATCTCTGGTCACATTCTTAAGGTGAAGACTCTTAAGAATGCTAGTTCGGATCACTGGCCAATAATGGTAGAAATGTGGAAAACCAATGTGAGTTTCTCACCTTTTAGATTCACTTAATGTGGCTTAGAGATAGTTCCTTTAGAACTCAAGTTTAAAAATGGTGGAAGGAAGGTAAACCAAGGTATGGGACTAAGATGTTCTATTTTTCCAAGAGGTTGCAATACATTAAATCCAAAATCAAAATTTAGAACTAGGAGTTTGGGGATGTTTGAAAAAATAATATGAAGTGCTTAGCTTGAAAATTTGAATAATAAAATCCATTTAGATGGCCTCCAGAGAGTAGAAGTATAGATGAAATCAGAGTCACAGCTCAGTTAGAGGAATGGGAAAAAAGAGAACTCTTATAGAAGTAAAAATATAAGATCCAATGGCTCAAAGAAGGAGATAAAAATATATTTCTTCCACAAATATATTCTAGCTCAATGATCTCACAACTTTATTTCTCCCTTGCAATAAAATTCTAGAGATGTTGTCTACACTTGGGATGGCATGAACTCTATTTTTGTCAATTACTTTTCCAATCTATTTGTTGCTACTCATCTTGACTCGGCTTATCAACAGAATTTTTTTCAAGTGATCCCAAATCTTATCATTTTTGAGGAGAACCCTATTTTTACTACTTTGATTACTATCAATGAGCTTCAATAGGTGGTTTTTAAAATGTAAAAAGCAAAAACCCCAAGTCCTGATGGTTTTCCCATTGAGTTCTACTAAGCATTTTGGGATATCCTTCATGCTGATTTATTAGAGCTAGTAGAAGAAGCCTAGAAAGCCAAAAATATTTTGAAGGTTATCAATAATATATATCTCTTGTCCCAAAAGCTCAACAGGCTAAACATATCTCTGCTTTTAGATCTATAGCTATATGTAATGTTCTCAAAACCATTACTAAGATCATGGAAGAAAGGTTGAAGCCTCTTTTGCATAAAATTATTTTCCCTAAACAAGGGGGTTATGTGGAAGGGTGTAAAATAGTGGATGAGATAGTTTTTTCTCAAGAAGCTATCCATTCCATGGAAATAAAAAAATCTCCTTCTATGTTCATTCGTTTAAATTTATCCAAAGCTTACGACAAAGTGGATTGCTACTTCCTTGTCAAAGTTTTGAGACAATTTGGCTTCTCTCAAGATTGGATGGACTGGATTATGGGGTGTATCTCTTTACTATCCTACTTAGTTCTTATTAATGGTAGGCCTTCACAATTGTTCCTAGCTTCTAGAGGTATTAGGCAAGGTGACTCCCTCTCCCCTTATTTATTCATCATTCATGTTGAATTGTTCCTAGCTTCTAGAGGTATTAGGCAAGGTGACTCCCTCTCCCTGTTGAGGGAGTTACCATTGCTCATGGAGCCAGGCCTATATCTCATCATCAAATTTTTGATGACTCTACTTTTTTAGGTAAATCTATAGTTAAGGAATATTCTAAAATTAAGCAAATCATTAGCTACTTTTCTAAGGCTACCGAGCAATTGATCAATGAAGAAAAATCTAAAGTCATTTTCTTTCACTGATCTTCCATATAGGTATACATGGTCCTGGATAAATTAAGATATAATAAGACCTCCATTTTTTTCACTTAGGAATTCCTATAAATATTCAAATACATGAAAAAATATTGGAATTGGTCATTGGACAGAGTTAAGAAGAAAATTAGAAAGTGGACCAATAGGTGGATTTCTTTTGAGGGAAGAATTACATTGGTAAAATCAGTCCTTCAAGCCATACCTATTTATGTTTTTGCTATGTTGAATATCTCAAAGGTTGTTCTTTAATAATTGGATCAAATCAATCATCGATTCCTTTGGAGTGGTACTAAGGAGAAAATAAAATGGGCCTTGGTGAAATGAGATACTTTATGCCTTCCCAAGAATGAAGGGGGGTTAGTATTCTGGTCGGTTATTAATAACAATAAGGCTTTAGCTACTAAATTGTATTGGAGGATTTTGCATAACCCTAATGCTCTTTGGGCCAAAAATATTCATGCTAAATATGCTAAGAACAAAAGTCCTGAAGACCTTGTTCGCTATCAATTTCCTACCAAAGGTTCTCCTATTTTAGCGGTTATTAAGACTAGTGAGGATTTGATAAAGCAAAATTTATTTTGGATCATTCATAATGGTCAATAGGTAAATTTTGGGATAGATTCTTGGAATGGTCACCAACCTTTGATAACTCAGTTTCTCAATTGGAGGCCTTGGATGGAGGAGCTTCATCAAGATAACTAGATAAAGGTAGCTAATTACTATCAATTCATACTGGTAATTTAGAGGGTTGTAGATATTGGATCCCTATTGAGAACTAGCCTATTCAAATTCTAGAAAGGCAAAGAAAAGACATCCAATGCATCCTTCATATGAGATCTCTCTCTTGGTCCCATGATAAATATTATTTTGGATGGAAAAAAACTACTAAGGGTGAGTGTTTAGTTGCTCAAGGTTATTTTTACTTATGCCATAATAATACCAAACAATCATATGACATATTTACTTAGTTGTGGGATTACAAGCTCTGGCCTAAGGTGAGATTCTTGGCATTTATTGCATCACAGGGTGCTAAATAGTGAGGAACTTATGAATCATGCTTTTCATGGCCCGTTTAGATGTGAAATGTGTGGAGAGAATGTGGAAAATATTAGCCATATTTTTATTAAGTGTACCTTAGACTCAGAGCTATGGAGGGGAATGACCATATTACTTGGATTATAGTGGTCCAATTTTTTTTACTTTTGAACAACTTTGGAGGGATTGGCCTAAACAGGAGGGTGTTGATCATTTTATTAGGTTGTTAGTTTGGATGGGTTCTACCATTCTATCTTGGAATATCTGGAAGGAAAGGAACAACTAGATTTTAAATCAAGAAAGGAAGGATGTTCACTATATTTGGCAAAAGACCATTTCCAACTTAGTTGAATCAGTCCAACAACTCCTTAATCACCCCCAAAACTCCCACCAAAGATGGGATCAAATGATGCAAAGATTGAATATTAACTCTTCTAAGGGTAACCAACTTAAAGGGAATGTGAGTAATCATAATATGGATAGAACAAATAATTGATAGCCTCCTTCTAAGAATTTTGGAAAATTCAATACCGATGGAGCCTCTAGGGGGAACCTTGGAAAAGCTAGTGTAGGAGGAATTGGTAGAGTTTAAAATGGTTCCTTAGTTTTCACTTTTTCTAAGAATTTGGGTATCCTTTCCAATAACCTTGCTGAGGGGTATGGTATCCTCAAAGGCCTTTAATAGGCTACTAAGGTTGGATGGAAAAATGTGTTGGTTGAATCTGACTCTCAAGTCATGATTAATCTACTGGAGGCTCCTTCTAAGAATCATAAGGTTGATTGGAGAATAAAAATAATTGTTGAGAAGATTCAATTAATCCAAATGGGATTTTTGAAAGTTGAATACAATCATGTGGTCAGAGAATAGAATAAGAGTACTGATGCTTTAGCTAATTGGGCATTGGACAAAGGTGATCTTACTATGACCACCCTCCCAAATGGTGGGCTTCACAAATAAGGGAAGCTCTTCTTTCTATCCTTTCTCTGGATGGATCTAGTACTAGAGGTAACTAGTTCTTTTTTCTTTTTTTTTGCTTCTCTTTGGTTCAATCAAGGTATTTTAGTTCCCTAGCTCAGATAGATCTTTCTTATGTTTCCTTTATTGAATCTTGCCTAAAAAGTCTTTTGGCCTAGAAAGGTCATTGTTGTTTTCTATTTTTTTCCTTTTTTAGATTTTTGGTGTGTGTGTATGTTTTTGTATTATTTTTGTTCTATTTTGTTTTTTGGTGTTTTTGTGTTTATGTTGTTTTTTTGTGTTTTTTATTTGTGTTGTTTTTTGTGTTTTGTGTTTTTTTTTTTTGTGTTTGTGTGTTGTTTTGTTTTGTTTTTGTGATTTTTGTGTTTTGTTGTTGTTTGTTATTTTTTACATTTTTTGTTGTTTTATGATTTTTTTGTTGTGTTTGTTTGTTTTGTGTTTTTTGTTGTCTTTGTGTTTTTTATTTGTTGTTGTTTTTTGTTATTGTTGTTGTGTTTTTTGTGTTTGTTTATGTTTTCATGTTTGTTTGTTCTTTTTTTTTTGTTTTAGGTATGCTGGTTGACTATGCCAAAGGGGGAAGGCCAGGTGCAAGCCCTAGGAATTTTTGATGGAATAGGTACCCTTACCTCCTTGGGACTTACCAAAAGTGGCATCCCATTTGGAGTGTTTTCCATAAACAATAAAAAATTATATATCCAAAGTTAATAGTTGCAATTTCAATCAAGTGGAATTAGTTCAAACTGGTTAGATTCCTCAACATTTAAGGAGGAGACCAAGGTTCAAATATTACCTAGTGATACATGGATCATATTAAAGCTTTGTTGTAATACCACTATATGGTGATGATGTAATATGAGTGAGGCCCATTTCAATCCCATATAACCAATTGAAAAAATAGTTGCAATTTCAAAAAACAACTTCCAATAACCACTCAAATAAGAAATTTGTAAATTTAAAATTCTTTCAAAACCTTTGATGTAGCAATCCTTTTAATTCCCTACTAAATTTAAATTTTCAAATACTATTTCAAATTTTCTCTAGATTTTAAAAGTTAAAAAACTTTGGATAAATTCAAACCAAATTTCTTCAAATTTAAAAAAACTTCTAAACCTTCCTCAAATTTAAACCTTCTAACTTTTCAAACTTAAAAAACCAAATCTTAAAACAAACTTCAAATTTAAATCCTAGTAGAAAACCTTTTCACTCTAGAATTTGATTAATATTAAAAATTTCAAAAATCAAATTTAAATAACGTAGACAACCTTATAATTCCCACTTTAATTTTTAACATTTCTAAACTTTTCAAGCTTCTACTTCAATTACCTTTCCTTAAGACATGTTGATTTGAATGTGGTGGTAAATCCTCGAGCCCTTCTCAAGCCCATGTTTATTTGGGTGGTGGCGAATCCTCGAGCACCCCCATGAACAATCCTGTCATAAAAGCCCCAATGTGATGTGGGTTTGGAGAGAGCGAGGCCACCGCCCACCCGATTCCAAAAAGTAGATGGTGATGACAAGCTAGTGGCATCCAAACAATTATTATCCTCATTATATCCCCTGATAGATGTCTAAGAATAAGGTAAAAGACGAAATCCCCAAATGAAAGAGGGGAAAATTTATTTAAATCAATGAAGGTTTATCCTGAATTCGCGCTTAATGGAGTGGTTTTTCTTCCTGGAGATGCCTTCTATTCATCTGAAAAAAAGTGGAAAACCCATACAAAAAAGTGGTCAATCGTGGATAATTAAATTTGTGGCAAGTCCCACCTATGTTTCTTCGGGGACTATTGTGCGTGGGATCTAGCCAAGGTAACTGGAGATCTCTTATCCCACAATGATAGAGTTATCAACATCTACTTCATGTATTAAACCAACAGCTTGGGTTCTACTCAACATCTACACTCTAAATAACTTCATGATACTCTTAATGTGGATGCCTCACGGATGTGCTTCCCTTGTTGAGAATGGATGTTGGCTGAAATTTTAATAATCCTCTTATCCCTATAAAGTTGGAGATGCTCTAATCACTCCTAGGAGCTTGAGTACTTTGTTGTTTTATTGATACCATGGTTAATGGATTTGAGCTACGTTTTTTTCACTTAAAACCAATTAGGAGACCAACTCATCCAATGAGACTTGATATATTTCTATTATCTAGAGAAGCCATCTTGATCCTTGGTGATGCAACTTTGTCATCCCTACCAATAATAGCTTTTGACATCCCTCTTTTGACGTCTATTGGACCTTAGTCACAAACTCCATTCATTTTGAGTCTATGTGCTTCCACCTAATTCAATTCATTGAATTAGCCCGTTTACTTTTTGTTCCTCAGTTTGCTGAACTAATTCCTAACTTCGCTCAATGGTGAGTTTCAAGTATCTTTACTCTGTATTTTCTCCCACTAATTAGATATCATGTTCCAATGTAATGCCACCAACATGTTAGAAGACGAGAATTCTTTTCTTCCTTTCTAAAGATATTCTCTTCTAAGAGGTGATTTAAATACAATTTCTTTTGATCCTAATGTGTCAACATTTTGATTTTTTGCAAATGGATCATTATTGTCTAAGACATTTTTGCTTTCCGCATCATCCTTGCCTTCTCCCTTTCCCTATTTAGAATCCTTTCTTCACTCTCCCTCATCTCTCATCTAAAATATTTTTTTGCACCCTTTCCCATGATTAATCAAAGAGATCTCTTTCATGTCAATGGTAAGGCCCTCAGTGGTTCCCACCAGGTTTTTAACCTTTTGGGATATCTTCGGAGAAGATGTTTCTAAAGCCATCCTTGAATCCAAGATCCAAGTTTATCTTGAGGACCTTAACTCCATGTTTTTACCCTCATCCCAAATCCATTTTTGTTTTATTTTTCTCACCAAACATGGCCTAATGCTTATCTCCTAGATTTTACTTTTCGTACTTTATCCAAGGGTTATGTTCCCTCCACGGCTCTTTATTTTTTGACTTATTTTGACAATTTCTGGGATTTTCTTCCTTCTACCTTTGCTTCCATCTGATGTTTCATCAAATCCTACATCTCTTTCTGTTCTCGATCTATTATGGAGAACATAGGATTTTTGGTTGGTAGCGGGCCCCTGCATCTTTTTATTCTCTTGGTGGATGTTCTGGCTCTTAAGGATCCTTTTTTCCCGGATTCCTAGGGTTGCTTCCTTCCCTATGCTCCCCTTTTTGATGACACCATTGCCCTCTAGCTCCCAAGCTAATTTATTCCATATTGGGGCCTCGGGTGGCCCTGCTAAAAATTCAATTATCTAAAAAGCAATATTTACTTCATCAATACATCAGCTCAGAGATATATAAGAATTCCTCAACCTGATTTTCCCTCCAAGATATATTTTGGCCTTCCTCTTTTCCCAAGGACCCCTTGGAGGAATGTGGGACAATGGCATTCTGGGTATTAGAAGCTGTAGGATGGAGGGAGCCCTTCTCAATAGGAAGTTCATAGTCTAATCCTATATTAAAGTGTGCAATATATTCATGTCCTTATTTAGAGCTGTGGTTTGGAAAAAAAGGATTGTTTATGGTGTGGGAAAGGTTTTCCTTTTTGCATGAGATAAATTTTGTATTCTAAAATTTAGGGTGGGCTAGGCCTTCAAGAGTTCACAAAATGAACATGGCAATGATATCCAAATAGGGATGGAAATTTGCAATCAATTCCCTAATGGGTGGACATTGTAAAAAAATATTAGGAGGGTCTTGATGGATAATTCTCATACCATCTGGTTCTATATTTTGGAGTTCGGTTTGCCATACTAGACCTATCATCCAAAAGTATGGATGTGAATCTGATCATATTTGGGAAATCCTATTTATGCTCAACTTTGATCCATTGTGTGTCTCAAACCCATTCTATGAGTGGTCCCAAGTTGATAATTTTATCCTCCATGAAGTAGCTTCCTCCTAATGGGTTAATTTACCTATTGATATGGAATCATCTTCGTTTGTCTCCATATGACTTCTTCTCGGATTCCTTCCCGATGCTCCTTTTGAAACTTAGTGGTGGTTATTTTTCAAAAACCTATGTTGAATGAACCCAAGGACAATTGGTTCCCTTCAAATAATATTTAGATTAAAACTCATTCCCAAGATAGATCACTTTTATGGTTGGCCACAAAAAAAGACTCTTAACCACCAATAATGATAACCGTGGTATGATCTCCAATGGACTTTCTCTTAATTCTGGGAGGGTCCTATTCTTAGAATTGTTCCTTTTGTTTCATGTCTTCCATTTATCGTTTCCATTTCTTGGTTCCCCTGTTAGTGACTTCATCATCCAATGGCCCAACCCTTTCATTCCACCCACCTAAAGTCTAGTTTTCCTATGTGGGATTTGGCTAGAAGGAATAATGAGCTTTAGATTCTTTTGGTTGTTGAGAGTTCTTTACTTTTGAAATATCAATATCATTCCATTTGAGGATTTTTATACATCCTCCTTTGATCAAGTGGAAATTTTGATAACCTCTATTTGAGGTTTTTACCTCATATCATGGTGGATGATCCCTAGTTTTTGGATTCCCCTCCTCCGTGGTTCAAGCTCAATTTTTATGCGCATCAAAGGTAACTTGGTAGTGGTGGAGTGATCCATGATGGTGAATAATTTTAGCTTTTGGGGGTGCTTTTCATTTCCTTCCATGGCATTCAAATGGCCCTTGAGTCCAACATCACTTGCATGATATGACTCTTTAATACTATAAAATACATAAAGGGGTCTCGAATCCACCTTGGAATGTGGGCCTCTCATCAAGAAACCATCTTCCACCTCGGTGATCAACTTTATATTGAGGCTAATTTCCTATTTTGTTGTGTCCTGAGGGTGATAGGACTTTCTAATATCATCAATTATTACCAAATTTCCACCTATGACTAGCACCATGAAGTCGAGGACCATTTTGCCCCACCATGTAAGGAGTATTGATGGACCCTACTACACCACAATGTTGAGTTGGCATCCTGATATAAACTATTGAGTGAGGAGTGATGGCAGACACTCATACCCAATCATCAACTAGTACCATATCCCTAGGAACATTCTTGTTATTCCTCAGGTTGACAACTCTTAGTGCAAAAGTAATAGTGGTGTGGTAGTATCTTGCCAATTCAGCATTAGCAGTGGTGGTTTTTCCAATAGAAATGCCAACATTGTCCTTGTCCATTGGAAAGGAGAGAGTGGATAAAGTGCTAAGAAAAGGCACATCAAAGAATGTGATCCTTTTCACATGCTTGGATCAATTGATCTAGGTACTACCACCTTGTACCAAGATGTTGATGACGTAGAGCGAGATGATAGACTTGTTAGCCTCATGTCCACTAAGGATACCAAGGTGGCATCAACTGCCCTAAAGGCTCATCAGTGGAAGAAGCTTGTAAATGTGGTAGGTCTTCAGTGGTACATCGTATCCACTATTAAAACTCCCAAATACTTTTGTAAGATTTTTTCCCCGCTTTGGCCACATTCATTTTTGGTGCATTTTTACCATACAATCCAAATAATTTTTTGAAATCAAATAGATTGCACTTCAAGACATCTCATGCCAAAAAAAACCAATCAATGGCTTCAAGCAAGTCCCAAGGCCAAACATATCACCATGAATCATTTTTTACTATTGGATGGAAGCTTTTTATTACGCCTAGGTGCAGCGAGAACTAGAGTACTCATCAAGCAGAGTGGGATATTGAAGTGGTGGCATGAAGTGTTTATTTTAGTGTGGTGGAATATGGTATTGCTTGAGCCTGACCAGTTGTAGATGGACCCGATGGTCGAAGAGATTATGGCAGGTCATGAACTATTAAAGTTTTTGAAGAAATTCAATGGTCACGACCCTAAAATATCTTACAAATTTTTCCAAATTTGGGATAACAACACTATAACTCTGAAGGGATTGACCTTTGCTATCACCATTGACATGTTGGTAGAAATCATTGAGATTTACAAGGAAGGAGAGATTATCCATAGGAATAAACATTCTATGGCGGGAAAACTGGTGCTTCTCTAAGACAAAGGGAAGTCGTTAACTAAGAAGGATAATGGTTACATTAGGGAAGGCCTTCCCCACCATGGAACCATGTCATGATACCCGTTATGCAGTATTTTACAATGGATGAGTTGACATCACCCCTTTGTAGCTTCCATATGGCGTTCCTTAATTTTCTCAAGGAAGTAAAAACAATAAACATTCTAGAGTACCTTTTTAGATCGATGTAGATTTTATTTGATAGTGTTAGGCAAGGAAAATCCACTCACCCCAAACACCAGGGCCTTCACTACATTATATTCAAGTTCGTAATTCAGAACCCTGACCAACATGCCATGGAGCATGAGAAATCAGGCGATGATCTTGGACCTGTTCCTAAACCTCTAGCAATTTTGTATGGTGCCCAGGAAGCTCTACCAATTGAAGTGGCTATTAGAACTCCAAATAGAGCCAATAGACCAAGGGAATCACCCCCTATAGGTCCATCCATGACCCCCATACGATGCTCAGTTTGGTTTAAAAATGCAAATAATAAATTGAATAGCCCATCCCCTACTCACAAGATCTAGAAGACTACATCTAGACCTTATCTGTGATCTTGTTTTGTCCAATAGATAGGTTATGTGGATCAAATTATCGACTTGGAAGACATAGTCACCCTAGCCACTTCAACGCTTCTCAAAGCAAGTAAGATTATAACCCTGATGCATGTGTAGAAGAACACCATATTTATGGAAGATGATCCCAAGGAGGACGAGGATTACATCTTGAAATGAAAATATGATCCCAAGTTGGTTCAATCACTGGATTTTCTCATTTTGATGCTAGGATTATCCCTGTGTCCTCTCTACATTTTTTTTTGTTGTCTTTTTGCACTTGCAGGCTGTTATTGTAGTAGGTTTCCTTGCTTTGTTTCTATTGTATGGACTCAACATATGGTCCACTTTTGGCTTGTCCTATAGAGAGTTGAACCTTCATGGGATCCTCTCTACAACATTTTTATAAGGTTTTGGGTCCCTGTAAAACTCGTTATCAATAAAAAAATATTTATTTGAATGTCTCTCTACTACAACATCCTTTATTACTTCACCATATGTAATGCTTGAGCATTACTACTAAATTTCCAACTATCTATTTTCCTGTAATGCTTCATGTTCTATTCCATTTTGCATGCTTCAATCAAGGTGCTCAAATTTAGGTTTCTTTGGATGAAGACCACTAGTATTCTCTATTATAGTTCTCTAGAATTGATGCTCAAGTGTTTGCCTATCCTCAAGAAAGCACTCTAGTAGAAGTTGTGATGGCCAAGTTGATATAAGACACTAGATTAGGTTCTGGTCTAAAAATGTGCTTTGGTAGATAGCGCTTGGATGCTTGAATTCGGTAACAACCCACCAACTCGACCCAAGGGAGAGAGATTTTTTTTCATTTTCACAAGGAATAACTCATAAAGAAGTACCAATATTTTTTAGCATTGAACACATGATCACATTTTGAGTTCAATGTCACTGTAGATGAAAATTAAGTGGATAAGAGCAACCAACTTCTTGTACTTTTAGGATTCACATTTCTAAACCTCACAATTTAGAAAGGATACCATTAGTAGTCCCTCCACTTTTCCTATATCCTCACCAGTATAGGACAACTTGACCAAGACATAATGATTAATATTTAAGGCCCATAATACTTAAATAGAATGCCTATTCCCTAACCCTACATAAGTCCCTCTATGTAGAATTATTCTAGTGTAATGCCTTAGTGCTTAGTTACCACACATCCATGGGCTAACTAAGGCCATCACCACTCACATGATAATAAGCATGGTCACCCAAACCTCATTGTTCAAGGTGCCACCACTATATTGTCTTGTGAATTATTCTTAAACCTCACCACTAGGAATATGTCCAAGCCTCACTACTTAGGACTACCAAAAATTCTCATTGCTTTGGGACACCTAAGCCTCACCGTTCAAGGTGTATCATTCATAAATATATGGTTATTACATCACCACAACTCCTATATTCACAAATACTTGGTTATTGCATCACTATAACTCCTCCTAGGATTGGGTACATCTTGACTCAATATTTTTCTAATATGGATCTAGTTCATGCCCAAAATCCCCATCCAAACCTGAGTCATAAATTTACAAAAATAAAATCTCTCCCAAAAGGAAATAAAGTGCTATATTAAAACATGCTTAAATATAATTCATTGCTAAAATTGGGATCCTAAATACTTTCAAATCATAATACTAGTATTTAGCATTTCCTTTATCTTCAATGTAAAGAACAAAACAACATTTAAAGGAATTATAATCACAATCCATGAAACTAGATTCCTTTCAATCACACATTCTTTCCATTATTACACATGAATAAATATTACAAAAAGTTACATTAAAAAATAAGGGAAAAAAAAAAAGAAAGAGGGGGCGGGGGTGATATTTATTTTTATAAATTGGGGGTGGGGGTTGGTTTGGGTTTTTAAATTTTATTTTGGGGGGGGGGGGGTGTGGTTTTTTTTTAAATTTTTTTTTGTTTGTTTTGTTTAAAAAAAAAAAAAAGGTGGGGGGGGGGGCCGGGGGGAAAAGAGAATAACACTTAATATTCCATTCTCTAAATGATATACAAAATATTCATTCCCTCCTCATAAATATGAAACCCATAATAATCATCATCCCAAAAATATTATATTTCAATATTTAAGAACATAAATAATCTTTCATCTTCTTCAAGGTCTCCACTTGTAAAGTCTTCTTTCATGAACTTGAAGAAAATAGGGATCATGACAACTCTTTAAATGCATATGTAACCCTAACATGCACTATGCAAAAACACATACTATCATGCAACAAATAACAATATGCATGAATATTGAGAGAATCCCATACTTCTCTCAAAGCATAGATTCCTTAGTTATTCAAGCCTCATCCATATTATGCCATATAATTTTCCAAAAGCAATTTTTTTTTTTTTATCTAAGTATTTTTCATACATAGCTCCATTAAAAAAAATAACTATCTTTATCAGAAGAAAACTTCCCCATTAAGACAATATAATCCTCTTTTACCCATAATCCAATATTGACTAGTTAAAAATACTTTAATAAATCAATTTCAATAAAATAAACATGCTCATAAAAATTATTAGCTTCTTCCAAATATCTACTAATCCAATTAGCATATAACATGGACCATTAACATACACATTGTTTATTCAATTTTAAACCATCAATATAAAATACATGTTTTATAAAATAAAGAAACAAACACTTATTCAATAAAAGTAAATTTCATTCACGATAACCAAATATCTATTTACATAAACTAAGAAAGAGATTTAATATTTTCTTTACAAAAATGAAATCAACCAAATAAAACTCTTACAATACCAATGTAGAGCACGGACTATAACATGCAACAACCAAACAAAGCATATAAAAATTATAGTTAGCCCTATGCTAGCCATAGATCGATACACAATAGCAAGACCTTAACCTCCTTTCACTGGAAAGCATGAAAGAGATAAAATAACCATTAAAATTGCAACCAACACACAAACCTTAAATGACTAAGCTTGCAAGGGAAGGTTCAAACTCCAAAGGGTTAAACATACACTAAGGATGTAGCTCTTAAAAGTGCAAGGTCACTCAAAACCCAAATGGAGCCAACCTTCTCAAAAACCACACACCAAAAATAACGTAAAGCAATAATATTCTTTGAGATCAGGCACTACTACTTGAGGTATAGAATCCCTACATATAAAATCAAGGAGATGATAAAAAAATTGGCAACAATAATCTACAACTAATATTCAAGAGATGATCAGGTTTGTTTCGAATAATCCAACTTTATTCAATGTGTGGTAATAAGCAACCACCAACACTAAAAAGTGCAATCCAATATTCTCTTGACCACTAAACACACAATCACGAGTAAAAACTAGAGGTAAAACAACATCATACCAAGTTTCCTATAGGATTTCTAGAGTTCAAAACCAAAATATCAGACTCCAATACTATTTTATAACTATGCCCTATAAGAACTTAAAATCTATAGGGCTTTAGAACTCAAAAAAAATGTAAAAGCACAGATCTAAAAGAATATAAAAGTAGTCATAGATAAGAACATAAGAAGCAACTATAAAGAAGTTACCTCAATGTAATTATCAACACTTTTTCTTCCTTCATAGTTCATTGCACTATGCTCTTTTTCATCCGACCTCTTTCCTTATGCTTCTTCTTTCATTAACGCCAAAAGCTTTGCGAGTCTCTCCATATAATCCTTGAGGAACCCAAAATAAATATCTGCAAAGAGACAATCTTTCTCAATGCTAAATCATTATGCTCAAAAGTAATGTTTCTTTTATGTTACCCAACATGCCAACTTTCAACTTTTCCAACATCACCAAAATATGAACTTAAATTTATACTTAATAAATGTGCTCTTATATCTAATGGATTTTTTTCCTTTTTGAAATATTTAACTTATTAGAGCTTACCTTAATTTACTAATTCTCTTAGGTCTAGCTTTAGTAATTAAATCCTTTATTCCTCATATTAATTTATTTTTTAATACCACCAACATTTTTAATTAAATTAATTATTCACCTAATTAACTTAATTACTATCAAATGCTAATATTAACCATTAGCATCAATATCAAACAATACCACATACAATAATACAAGGGATCTTGTTGAGCCATCCTTGCTTCACTAGGATACAATCAAAAATATGCACAACACAATTTTTCTTAAGTAGAAGGTTTTATGATAACTATGATGCTATCACCCACCTACTAAGGATGGCTCTTTTGCTCAAATAGCAACCTTCTTGTCCAATGGTGCATTCAATCAAACATATATATGCAATGCACCTATATGAAGGGTTTCATTTTTTTACCCTTGAGCTGATAAATGTCATCCATCATTTTCCTTTTTCTCTCAACCCTGGTGGTTGTCCCATACCAATCCACCCATGAGAGTACCTAGTCCTACAACCACAAATTCATTAGCAATACCTTATTTCCCAAAATAGTGTAATCAAAGCATAAAGTGCATCATTCAATACATCTCACTAACATAAAATGATATTATGCATTAGATATCCACACATCAATACCTAAATCAAGTATCAAGAAAATTTCCAACAAAGGAGGGTTGTTACACCTTCTCCATAATATAAACTTCATTTTACCTACTATAGCCATCTATAAAGCTATAATAATTTCACCCTACAATTTCATCTAGAATCTAATATAAAGAGAGAAGCACATACAGATCCTAATTGGTAGCTTTGTTTTACTTTTGATAATTGGTCTATGCCCTTAGCTTCTCATTCTTATTCCTTATAATGATGATTGGTTACATCCACTTTGAGTCGTCAATTGAAAAAATAAAATTTATTACCAAGCAACTTGTCTATCTCTTCTTTGATAGATTTGAAATTTTTTAGAATTATGTGGTATATAATTTTCTTTATAGGATTAGCATTAGTTACCAACTCTATTTGATGCTCCATCCAAACAACTTATCATAACTCTTTATGATCAAAAGTGAATAGATAAATATACATATAGAAGAGTCAAAAGTAGTCCTTCCTATGTTGCTTTTCTATTACATCTCCAAAGTGTAACCATCATAGTTGACTTTGCATCTCTTAGAAAATTTGTCATGGGAAATTACTTGGAGTGTGAAGACAAATGCTTTCCAAGGAGACATTCACCTCACTTTCTTCCTCTTATATATCTACCTCATTAATACTAACATAATATAAAATTCATCTAATTACATTCATCCTTTATTTATATTGTCTTTAATGTATGATATTTAGGTGCCCTATTTATCTTCACTCAATATGATTTTTTCTTAAACACAACCTTCCTAACAACATTGGGTATGTGATAGAACCATATTTCATATCTTAACAATCTATCACACAAGTAACAACTACCATTGGTTTGGTTTTTTCTTATTCATAGACTTGAGCTTCAAACTAGATTTATAATCTATCTCTAGTTCTAATGTATTTAGTGTGGACTTTATCATTACATTGGTAATCAGTCCACCATCTATTAAGGCATTAGGATTAGAAATATCTTTGCATAATAATTGAACTTGTGGAGCATATGGGTTAATATTTACATCAAATAAAATGACTACAACCTTATTCCATTGTCTAAAACTCATTGCATTATACAACTCTCATTGATTTTCTCATGAAAATGATAATAGGTTCCCATAATTAATGTTGGTTGTATACTTCAACATGTCCTCAACAATTATGGTACTTATCTTGCTAATATTGAAAAATATTCCATGCCTATATTTTTTATTATCTACTTTGTTGGCTCTCCTTTTTTAATTTTAATCTCTTTTTCTTAACTAGGATTCTTATCATGAGTTCACTTTGTCACCATGATGTTGACCTATTCTTCAACATCTCAAAAAAGATCAACGACATTGATGGATAGGTATCTTTCTCATTGCTCTTTTTTTTGTGTGGAAAACATCCCAAAAGGGATGCCACTTTAGGGTAAGACCCAAGGAGGTAGGGGTATCCATTCCGCCAAAAATACCCAGGACTCGGACCTGGCCTACCACCTTTGACATACTCAAGGAGCAAACAAACACACAAAACCAATTTAAAAATAAGTAAATAACAACAAAAATAATAAAATAAAATAAAAAACATGCTCCTTGAGTGTGTCAAAAATAAAATCACAACCAAACACACACAATAAGATAAAAGAAACCACAACACAAACCACATAGAAAAACACAAGAACCACATAATAAAACACAAACAAGACAAAAACAAGAACACTACAAATACAACCCAAAAAAAACATGAAAAATAAATGTAGACACCAAAATCCAGCCACTTGCAAATCATCTATACCTTCCTGTCAGCCACGTGTCAATCATCCATCTTTCCCGCCATTATTTGGCCCAAATCCACACTTTCCCGCCATTATTTGGCCCAATTTCACCTTTCCTGCCATTTTTCATCCCCAAATTTATTTAATTTAATATTTATATATATATATTAATATTTTAATATATATATTTAAATAATAGTTTAAGTGATTTAATCTGAGCCGTCCATCCTTCATTTAATCTCATCCGTCCATCCATATTAATCCGTTTCACAACCAAGATTTATTCTCTACCCTTGGATCCACTTTAATCTTAGCCACACGTTCAAAGTGTCGTTAAAACCCTAAAGTGTGCCCTAAGAGTAGATTATAAATTGAGTCACTTTGATGGCTCAAACCCTATGTCTTTTGCTACTTCTATCCTGGATCTTTTCTATCTTCTTAACTTCTTCTATCCCTTCATCTATCTCGGCTATCTCGGATTCTAATTCTTCTGCTACCCTTTCGTCGCATCTATCGCCATCCTTTTTCGTCGCTTTCATCGCCGCTTTCGTCGCCATTCCTTCTGCAACATTCTACAAAATCTCCCATTCCTGTCGCAAGTGCCCGCAGGAGTTTACCCCTTGTCGCAAGTTCCCACGGGCGTTTATTAAGTGCCCGCGGGCGTTTATCCACAGCCACAAATGCAGACCGGCGTCTGTAACCCAGATCCAGAAGCATGCGGGCATTCAGTGAGTGCACCAGGGCACCTTCCACATCCGATTTGACAGCCACATTACTTCCAGGTGTCGCCTGGTCTAGCTGCGTTAACAGAGAACAGGTATGAATTAGTTTAAAGCAAGTAACTTCTTTTCTTTTATTGATCTATTATTGAATTCCCGCATTTCATTTTTCTAGGGTTTTAGATTGTTTTCGAGGGCTCACACAAGTGGAGCCCTCTTATTAATTTCTAACTCCTTGATGTGTTAATGTGTGCAAGTTTTTGACAATGAGATCCGGTTTATTGATGGCGACTAATTGGTTGGAGTGGTCCAAGCAAGGGATACAACAAAGCCCACTCACTCTGTTGGGATTGAAGATACATTCTTTGAAAGCGCCACCATTTGTGCCAGCTAGGGTTTCGGAGAACCCTAGAATAACTTGTAACTGTGTATCATGAATAAAGGGTTACAGGCCCAGTTGTATTCAAAAGGAGTTTTTAAACTCCATCGATTAATAGAAATCGTTTGTTTTGTGCAACTATTCTGTACTCTGTCATTGTGATTTTATTTATTTTTGTTTTGCGTGTATTTTTAATCTACAATAAACACAACCAAAACCTAAAAAATAAAAAAAATAAAAACAACTGACAATAAACAAAAACAAAAAACATAGAAAACACTCACACATAAAAACATGAAATAACACAAACAAATAGAAACCCAAGAACAAGAACGAAAAAACACAAGAACAATAACATAAAAAAAAAACCATAAAACAACAAAAACACATGAACAACAAAAAACAACACAAAGAACACAAAAAAAAACAAAACAAAAGAACCCACCCACCTTAAAAAACTAAACACAAAAAATAAAAAAATAAAAAAAAAAAAAATTGAACATAACAATGACCTATCTAGACCAGAAGACTATTAAGGCAAGAATCAATAGAGGAAACAAAATAAAGAATAGAATGAGCTAGGGAACTAAAAAAAACTGAATGAACCAAAGAGAAGCAAAAAAAAAAAAAGCAAGAAGAAACTAGGTACCTTCAGAACTGGAGCCATCCAAAGAAATGATAGAAAGAAGAGCTTCCCTAATTTGAGAAGCCCACCATATAGGAGGGTGGCCATAACAAGTAAGATCACCTTTGTCCAAAGCCCAATTAGCTAAAGCATCAACACTCTTGTTTTGATCTCTGACCACATGATTGTAATCAACTTTCAAAAATCCCATCTGGATTAATTGAATCTTCTCAATAATTATTTTTATTCTCCAATCCACCTTATGATTCTTAGAAGGAGTCTTCAAGAGATTAATCATAAGTTGAGAGTCAGACTCAACTAACACCTTTTCCCATCCAACCTTAGTAGCCTCCTGAAGGCCTCTGAGGATACCATACCCCTCAGCAAGGTTATTGGAAAGAATACCCAAATTCTCAACAAAAGTAAAAACCAAGGAGCCATCTGAAAGTCTACCAATTCCTCCCACATTGGCTTTTCCAGGGTTCCCTCTAGAGGCTCCATCAGTATTGACTTTTCCAAAATCCTTAGGAGGAGGTTGCCAATTTCTAGTCCTATCCATATTACTAATACTCACATTCCATTTAATTTGGTTTCCCTTAGAAGATTTAATCTTCAATATTTGCATCACTTGATCCCATATTTGGTGGGAGTTTTGGGGGTGATTAAGGAGTTGATGGACTGATTCAACTAAGTTGGCTATGGTATTTTGCCAAATATAGTGAATATCCTTCCTATCTTGATTAAAAATTTGGTTGTTCCTTTCATTCCAAATATTCCAAAGAAGAATGGTAGAACCCATCCAAACTAAGCTGCCTAATAAAATGATCAACACCCTCTTGATTAGGCCAATCCCTCCAAAGCTATTCAAAAGTAAAAAAATTGGACCATTGTAAGCCAAGTAAAGTGGCCATTCTCCTCCATAGCTCAAAGGCTAAAGTACACTCAATAAAAATATGGTTGAGATTTTCTACATTCTCTTCACACATTTCACATCTAAAAGGGCCATGAAAACCATGCTTCATAAGTTGCTCACCAGTAAGCACCCTACGATGCAATAAAATCCAATTAAAGAACCTCACCTTAGGCCAGAGCTTTTGAGCCCACAATCGAGAAAATATGTCAGAAGAATGGTTGGGATTATTATGGCATAAGGTCAAATAACCTTGAGCAACTGAATACTCACCCTTAGTAGTGTTGTTCCATCCAAAACAATATTTTTCATGGGACCAAGAGAGGGATCTCATATGAAGGATGCCTTGGATATCTTGTCTTTGCCTTTCTGGGATTTGAATAGGCCAGTCCTCAATAGGGATCCAATATCTACCAACCTTTGAATTACCAGTATGGTACCGACAGTAATTAGCCACCTTTATCCAATTAGCTCGGTGAAGCTCCTCCATCCAAGGCCTCCAATCGGGAAACCGAGTTATCAAAGGCTTGTGACCATCCCAAGAATCTATCCAAAAATTTGCCTGTTGACCATTATGAATGATCCAAAATAATTTTTTCTTTATCAAATCCTCACCGAGTCTTAAGAACTGCTAAAATGGGAGAACCTTTGGTAGGAAGTTGATAGCGAACAAGGTCTTCAGGACTTTTGTTCTCAGCATATTTAGCATGGAGATTATTGGCCCAAAGAGCATTGGGGTTATGCAACATCCTCCAATATAATTTAGCAGCTAAAGCTTTGTTGTTATTAATAGAAGACCAAAATCCTAACCCCCCTTCACTCTTAGGAAGACATAAAGTATCCCATTTCACCAAGGCCCATTTTCTTTTCTCCTTAGTACCACTCCAAAGGAAACGATGACTGATTTGATCCAATTCTCGAAGAATAGCCTTTGGGATATTCAAAATGGAAGAAACATAAATAGGAATAGCTTGAAGGACTGATTTTACCAAGGTGATTCTACCCCCAGAAGAAAGCCACTTGTTGGTCCACTTTCCAATTTTCTTCTTGACTTTGTCCAACAACCAATTCCAATCTTTATTTTTATGCCTTTGAATATTTATGGGAATACCTAAATAAGTGATTGGAAGAGAGGTCTTCTTATATCTTAATTTATCCAAGACCATGGATTCCTGTCTAGCAGAGCAGTGAAAGAAAATAACTTTAGATTTGTCTTCATTGATCAAGCTGCCCAATA
This sequence comes from Wollemia nobilis, assembly GCA_028583015.1. Lineage (NCBI taxonomy): Eukaryota > Viridiplantae > Streptophyta > Pinopsida > Araucariales > Araucariaceae > Wollemia > Wollemia nobilis. The sequence goes on along the minus strand of JAQPPZ010016848.1, from coordinate 19,953 downwards.
GCCTTAGAAAAATAGCTAATGATTTGCTTAATATTAGAAGCTTCCTTAATTGTAGCTTTACCTAAAAGAGTAGAGTCATCCACAAATTGAATATGAGAGATAGGTCTAGCTCCATGAGCAATGGTAACTCCCTCAAGGGTTTTGTTTTCCCTCTTTTTGGTTATAGTCCTACCCAAGCATTCAACAAGAATGATGAATAAATAAGGGGATAGCGGGTCACCTTGCCTAATACCTCTGGAAGCTAGGAATGACTGAGAAGGCCTACCATTGATAAGAACTAAGTAGGAAAATGAAGAGATACATCCCATAATCCAATCCATCCAATCCTTAGAGAAACCAAATTGCCTCAAAATTTTGATAAGGAAGTGCCAATCCACTCTGTCATAAGCTTTGGATAAGTCTAACCAAATGAACATGGAAGGAGAATTTTGCATATCCATGGAATGGATGGCTTCCTGAGAAAGAACTATCTCATCTACTATTTGACGTCCTTCCACATAACCCCCTTGCTCTAGGGAAATAATCTTATGCAAAAGAGGCTTCAACCTTTCTCGCCATGATTTTAGTAATGATTTTGAGAAGAACATTACATAAAGCAATAGGTCTAAAAGCTGAGATATGATCAACCTCTTGAGCTTTTGGAACAAGAGTAATATAAGTTTTATTGATAACCTTCAAAATTTCTTTGGCTTTCCTGGCTTCTTCCACCACCTCTAATAAATCAACATGAAGGATATCCCAGAACTCTTGGTAGAACTCAATGGGAAAACCATCAGGACTTGGGGTTTTCCCTTTTTGCATTTTAAAAACTACTTGTTGAAGCTCATTGATAGTAACAGGAGCAGTCAAAATAGATTTCTCCTCAGAAGTGATAAGAGAATGGATTGCTTGAAGAACATTTTGTTGTGAAGTTGAGTCAAGAGGAGTAGCAACAAAAATATTGGAAAAGTAATCAACAACAATAGAGTTCATGCCATCCCAAGTATAAACAACATCTCCAGAATCTGATTTTAAGGAAGAAATAAAGTTGTGAGATCTTCGAGCTAGAAGATATTTGTGGAAGAAATTTGTGTTTCGATCTCCTTCTTTGAGCCATTGAATTCTAGATTTTTGCTTCCATAATATTTCTTCTCTTTTTTCCCATTCCTCTAAATGAGTTGTGAGTTTAATTTCATCTACACTTCTCTTCTCTGTGAGGCCATCTAAATGGATTTTCTTATTCAAATTTTCAATATGAGCAATAACTTCATGTTTTTTTTTATGAACATCCCCAAACTCTTTCCAGTTCCAAGTCTTGATTTTGGATTTAATGTATTGCAGTCTTTTGGCAAAACAAAACATCTTAGTCCCATGCCTAGGTTTACCTTCCTTCCACCATTGTTGCACACGAGGTTTGAAGGAAATGTCTCTAAGCCACATTAATTGAAAATGAAAAGGAGAGAAACTCACATTGGTTTTCCACATTTCCACCATGACTAGCCAATGATCCGAACCAACATTATTAAGAGTCTTCACTTTAGGAATGTGACCATGGATTAAGAAATTTTCAGAGAGCAAAAACCTATCCAATATCTCCATTATACAAGCTAAGCCTTGCCTTCTGTTAGACCAAGTCATAAGGCCATTATCTGGTTGGATATCCACAAGATGGAGGTTTGCAATATATTTGCTCATGAGGTCAGTGCTTTTGTCCAAATTTCTATTTCCCCCCCTTTTCTCATCTAGAGAGAGGATGGTATTGAAATATCCTTCGATCAAGATCCAAGATTTAGGAAAATGAGAGATAATATGAGTAATATCCTTCCACTGTCTTCTTTTTTCCTCCAAATAAGTCGGAGCATAAATAGTAATGCAGAGCATAATCTGGTTGGAATGTCTACTTTGAATAGCTATAGCCAACAAACCCCAACTGCCAACCATATGGTGAATAACTACCTCTTTTGGGTCCCAAAGACAAGCAATGCCACCCAAAGTCCCTTGGGAACTAAGGGAAACCACTTTTCCAGTTGGCCAAATTTTACTGGCAATTGAGTCCATATCCTCCATTGACATCTTTGTTTCTTGAAGGAAAACAAGATGTGGATGATTTATCTGAATCATTCTTCTAATTTCATTTTGTTTTGAAATACTCCCTTTGAGTCCTCTAATATTCCAAGTGATGATCTTCATTAATACCAGGGCTAAAAAATTTGGGAAGGGCATTAATCTTACCTTCCTCTACAATATTTTCACCTTCTTTTACCATATGATATTGATTGGTCTTGCGACTTGCTTTTTGATTAGAATCCATCTTCAATTTTTTTTTTCCTGTTTCTTGACTTATTCCAATTGAATCTGAGATGGCTTCTAACCTTGAAGAATGCTCGTACACAACCAAAATTTTACTAGATGGTTCAATGGAGTCTATATTGGGACCTGCATTATTTGAAGTTTTTACATTTGAAAGATTGTTTTTCTTGTGTAAATTTTCTCCTTTTTTTCTGTTGAAAACCTTTGATTTGTTGGTTTGTCTTTGAGTTCTTCCCTTCATATTTAAATTGTGTTTCTAAGATTTTAGTTTCCATTATTTCCTCTTCCTCACTTGGGACATCATTTGTGGAAAGGATTTCAAACATATTAGCAGATGACTTTGATTGATCCTTCATAACTGGGTTTTTTTTAGTGTTCTTCTTCTTAGGTATTTGGAAACTTGTTGAGTTTATATCTTCTTTCTTTTGATCGAGAATTTTATTTGGGCAAGCACTGGCCAAATGACCATATTCTGCTACATACCAAACCTAGTCATCGGCTAGGTTCTCCAAATGCATAAAATTTCATATTTATTAGCATAGTGTTTCATTAATTCAGATCATCTTATCTTTTTATATTTTTCTCAATTTATCATTTGCGTTCTCGCACAGGGTGAGCCCACCTCAAGTGGTGAATCACATTCTTATTATTGTTATCAATTACTTCTGCGTACTCTTTATCTACTTGATTATCTGGTATAATTCAGTGAGCAAGTTAATTTTAATTAATTAGAAGATCAGGGAAGGTGTTCCCTTCCAAGTGGTATTAGAGCTTGGCCTTCTTGGCATTGCGGTGGGGGTAATTTTTTCTTATCCACGCAATTCAGTGGAGTGAGTGGTGTTCGGTGACCATTTTTACAGTTGTAACAGACGTCCCCACACACAGGTCTTGCCGTCCATTCGGGGAAGCACATCTCAGCCAGTCCTACCTACATAAACAAATGACGCATCCATAAATAGCTCCATTGGAATGCTAAACAACGTATGGAGTGGATTGATTGCTCTCCCAAAACAAATTTATGGAGCACGTTCCATTTCCAAGCACTCACACAATGAGCATCCGTCAGCCAATCAAAAAATGGGAAATTTGTGGATACATATTATAAACTAAGGTACACAACATTATTATTATTTATTTCTCCTTCGTCAGGGACAATTATCCCACATTCGTTGTATGTGGGAATATTATGCGTTTATTACAGGGTAGCCTCATTTACCATATTGTGACTTTGGTCACACATCCGATAGCCTCCTCACATGCGCATAAGACTTCACGCTCATCCTTCATTGTATTCCCTGGTCCCTGTTGCTTAGCTGTCTTTGTCCCTCGTATAGTTAGCTAGTCGTGTCTCCTCGATTGGTACATTATCCATTGTTAGCGTGTCGGTTGGTCGCTTAGTCACTGTCCAGTCTCATATGGTCAGTCCGTGTCAGTATTGTCCATGTTTTGATTGGCCTTGTGTCTTCTTTCGTGTTGTCATCATGTCTATGATGTCCGCATGTCGAGTGGTCTTGTCATTTCGGGTTCCAAACTTGCCGTCAAGATTGCTGATATTGTCCAGTCAGTCCCATTCAAACTTGAAAATTGCTAAAAGTTGTCAAAATTGCTGAAATTAAAAAAAAAAATTGTTGAAAGTTGCTGTCCAAATTAGAAAATTGTTGAAAGTTGTTGTCCAAAGGCCATCCAAATCTACGTCGCAGTTGGCGCGACAGTTGAAGTGGAACACGCAAATTTTGGCACAATTCATCAAGCCAATTTTTTTTTTTAAAATGCAAGATTTTGAAAGTGCATGACCAAACAGTGAACTAAAGGACCTGATAGTCGACTAACAAGCTCGGAGACGCCCAATAACAATGCAAGAAGACCTCATCAAAGCCAAGGTACAAAAAAATCTCCTTCTCCTTTCAAAATTGGCAGTTATAATCTGAATCATCAACTGGTTGACCCCATGGCTACTAACCCTTCCCCAACTCATGACAACGTCACACAAGGAGAATCAAGAAACTCTACCATTACCATGGATGAAACTCTTCAACACTTAATAGATGGTATGCGCCAAATTAATGTCAGCCTAACTAAACTGTTGAGCACAAAAACCAACCTAATCCCAATACTAATCCCCAAAATCATTCCCATGAACAAAGGAATGAAGAATATGATGACCAAGATGAAGATTGGGAGCAGCAAAGAGGCAATCCAAATAATTACGGGAATCGCTATCATAGACAGTGATATAACCAAGATCAAGATAGGGATATGGGTTATCACCAATCAAGAGGCCCTAATAATTTTCCACGCATTGATATGCCCACTTTTGAGGGTCATGATCCTCGTGGTTGGATAGCCAAAATGGAAGGCATTCTCAACTTATACCAAATTAAGGATTTTGATAAAGTCCCTTTCGCTACATAAAAATTAGGCACTGAGGCCTACTAATGGTTTGTATGGCTTAAGCGATAGAAAGGAGCTACTATTAATTGGAAAAAATTCACTACCTATTTTTTAGAAATATTTGATGAAGGAGCTACATCGTCATACACAGTAAGACTGTTATCTCTTAAACAAGAAGGATCGGTTAGTGAGTTCATCTCGGAATTCACCAGTTTACTACCATATACATTAGACCTCAGTCCCGACATAGTGGTAGGAGCTTTTCACAATGGATTGAAAGAAAATATTAGGGTGGAGGTGGACATTCAAAATCCAACCTCATTGAACGATTGTATAAGAATAGCCAAGCTGGCTGAGAAGAGAATTCAGTTGTATGCATGGCGTGAAACTTATAGTCGTCCTTCGTATCGCAACAATTCCTTTCACAGAAATGATCAACCATCAAGATAATTTTGCTATAAATGTCACACTCATCATCCCAGGGAACAAGCATGTGCCCAAAAACAAAACTTTCATATTGAATGCGATCAATATGAAGGAGAAGAGGAAGAAACTTACCACCAAGAAGAACCTATGCAAGAAGAACTACCAAGTACTCTAGAAGAGAAGGAAGAGGATACAATGGCTATCTCCGTGCATGCCCTCATGGGGTTAACCGCCCACCATACCATCAAGGTACCAAGATTTCTCCACCAAAAAAAGGTGAATGTGCTAATTGATTTCGGCAGTACCCATAATTTTATCGACATCAAAACAGCAAAAGCTTTGAATTTATTCATTAACTCTTCCAACAAAGACAAATTCTAGGTTCTAGTAGCCAATGGGGTGAACGCTCAATGTGTTGGTAGAACATCTCAAGTTTCCATAAAAATGGGAACTTATACCTGGTTTGGATCCCTTTTCGTCATGAATTTAGGGAACTCTGATGTCATTTTGGGAGTTGAATAGTTGGAAACATTAGACACGGTTAGCTTCAATTTCAAAAAATTATTTGTGGAATGGAAGGAAAACGGATGATTCATTCGCTTACAAGGCATTACTACTCCTCCATCACAAATGGTGAGCTCTCATAGTATGGAGAATATGTTAAAAAAGGGTGGATATGGATTTATAGCTCAAATTAATTGTTTGGAAAAACAATCTTGAGAAACTTCGGATATTACTGCTCCAGATTTACGAGACGTCGTAACAAATTACGAAGAGGTTTTCCAAGAACCTAAAGGATTACCACCTAAAAGATCTCATGACCATGCCATCCATTTGATTCCAGGGAGTGTCCCACCTAAAAACCATCCTTACCGCTATCCTCAACCACAAAATACAAAAATCGAACAGATCATTCAGGATCTACTAGATCATGGAGTCATTCGTCACAACACTAGCCCTTATTCCTCACCTATAGTTCTGGCTCGACGAAAAGATAACTCTTGGTGTATGTGTCCTGATTTTCATTCTCTCAATAAACTCACTATCAAGGACAAATTTCCTATACCTGTCATAGATGACCTACTAGATGAGTTGCATGGTGCAAATTTTTTTACAAAATTAGACCTTCGCTCAGGATTTCACCAAATTCGTGTCAGAGAAGAAGATATTCCCAAAACTTCTTTTCGTACTCATGAAGGTCATTACAAATTTTTGGTCATGCCTTTTGGTCTCACCAATGCACCATCCACATTCCAAAGTCTCATGAACCAAGTGTTTCGTCCACTCCTCCGTAAGTTTGTGTTAGTTTTTTTTTATGACATTCTCATATATAACAAAACATGGAAGGATCATTTACATCATGTGGATAAAGCCATTCACATTTTACACAGAGAAAAGTTATTTGTCAAACATTCCAAATGTTCATTTGGTGTCCAAGAAGTCGAGTATCTTGGTCATATAGTTTCACACGAGGGCATCAAAGTCGACCCCAATAAGATTAAGGCAATTCAAGAGTGGCCTTTACCTAAAACCATCAAGAAACTTCATGGTTTTTTGGGTCTCACGGGCTACTATCGCAAGTTTATACAAAATTATGGTAAGATTGCAGCACCTCTCACAGCACTCACAAAAAAGGATGCTTTTCGTTGGTCGGAAGAGGCCACTCAAGCCTTCGAAGCTCTTAAGGAGGCCATGTGTACCACTCCAGTTTTAGCAACTCCCAATTTTCACAAACCATTTATTATCGAATGTGATGCATCAGGAACAGGAATTGGGGCTATATTAATGCAAGAAGGTCATCCATTGGCATTTGAAAGTAAACAACTATCGGGGAAAAATTTGGGAAGATCAAAATACGAAAAAGAAATGTTGGCTATTCTTCACGCGGTAGAAAAATGGAGACACTACCTAATCAGTAGTCGCTTCATTATAAAAACAGATCATAGTAGTCTCAAACATTTTCTTGAGCAAAGGTTTTCCTATTCGAAACAAAATAAGTGGTTAACCAAACTATTGGGCTATGATTTTGTTATCGAATACAAGAAGGGGAAGGAAAATGTAGCCGCCGATGCGCTATCCAGGAAATATGAAGATGAAGTAGTCATTAACGCTATTTCAGGTCCTTGCTCCCAATGGGTGAATCAATTACAAGATGAATGGTTGTCCAATAGTGAAACTGCTCAGATAATTCAAGAATTATCTATAGGGTCCTCTAAACACCCTTTGTTCTCTTATGAAGATAAAATCCTCTGGAAGAAGAACCGCATTTACATTCCACACAATTCAGAACTCAAATCGAAGATCCTCGATGAATCGCACGCTTCTCCATTAGCGGGACATTCAAGATTTTTGAAAACATATTTAAGGGTCAAACAATCATTTTTTTGGAAAGGATTAAAAGCAGAAGTCAAACAATGGGTAGCAGAATGCGAAGTTTGCCAGTGCAATAAAGGAGAAACAGTCAAATCACCAAGGTTGTTACAACCATTACCCATCCCTGAATGGCAGTGGGAACATATATCCATGGATTTTATTGAAGGTCTTCCAAAGTCAGAAGGCAGGACAATAATATTTGTAGTCGTAGACCGGTTAGCCAAATACACTCACTTTCAGGCTTTACAACATCCATTTTCCGCAAGCAAGGTGGCAAAGGTATTTATGGATTCAATTTTCAAATTACATGGTATGCCAAAAAATATTGTAAGTGATAGAGACCCCATCTTCACTAGTAAATTTTGGTGGGAATTATTTCGACTTAGTGGTACCAAATTGAACATGTCCTCAGCTTACCATCCACAGACAGATGGTCAAACAAAATTAGTTAACAATGTTTGGGTACGTACTTAAGATGTTTTGCTCAAGATAAACAATACCAATGGAGCCAATGGTTAGCATTTGCAGAATGGTGGTACAACACTTCTTACCATTACTCAATTAAGATGTCTCCCTTTGAAGCATTGTATGGCACCAAGCCTCCAACCGTCGCAGATTACGTACAAAGATCATCCAAAGTAGCCAAAGTGGATGATTGGTTCCAACAAAGGCAGTCTACACTCACCATCCTCAAAGAGAATTTAGTCCAAGCACAAAATCATATGAAAAAACAACAAGACTTGCACCGATCAGAGAGAAATTTTAATATGGGTGATTAGGTTTTCCTAAGGTTGCAACCTTACAAACAATCATCGTTAAGGATAAAGTCCAGCCAAAAGTTGGCTCCACGATTCTATGGTCCTTACAAAATTGTGCGTCGCATTGGAGAAGTAGCCTATCAGTTAGAGCTACCTTCATCATCATGAATACACCCGGTATTTCATGTTTCATGTCTCAAAAAAGTAATTGGTCAGAAAGTGCAAAGTCAATCAGAATTACCAGTGCTCGATGAGGAAGGACGCATACATCTCCAACCTAAAGATATACTACAACACAGAATACGAAGACTAATATTGCGCCAGATTCAAGAATTTCTCATCAAATGGCAAGACCTACCAGAGGAAGATGCCACATGGGAACATGAAAGTATTTTCCAGACATTTCCAGCTTTGAGGACAAAGCTTTCCGAGGAGGGGAGTCATGCTACATACCAAACCTAGCCATCGGCTAGGTTCTCCAAATGCATAAAATTTCATATTTATTAGCATAGTGTTTCATTAATTCATATCATCTTATCTTCTTTATATTTTCTCAATTTATCATTTGCGTTCTCGCACAGGGTGAGCCCACCTTAAGTGGTGAATCATATTCTTATTATTGTTATCAATTACTTTTGCGTACTCTTTATCTACTTGATTATCTGGTATAATTCAGTGAGCAAGTTAATTTTAATTAATTAGAATATCAATGAAGGTGTTCCCTTCCATATTCATGGCAAATTATACAATGAAAAGGAATGTTCTCATATTCCACTACTTGCTCCAAGTATCTTCCCCAAATTGTAATGTGATCTTTTTAGGTAGGGGTTTGTCAAAATCCATTAAAACATAAATTCGATCATAAAGAATATGTTCAAAATCTTGAGTACAATCAACAGTCATCATAAAAGTTCCTAAAGAGTTTCCAATTGAAGAAAAAATAGTTTGATTCCAAAATTCAATAGGGAGGCCAAAGAGTATAACCCACACGGGAGCTATAGAAGGCATATCTTCTTCAGATTTAAATTTAGTATGCCAGGGCTTCATGAAAAGCCCTACCCTTCCAAAAAACCAAGGACCCCCTTGAAAATTTTTCTCTATATCTTCATTATTAGCAAATAAAACAAAAAAATAACCATTTGGATAAATAGAGATTTGTAACTCACCTTTAGTTTTCTAGCTTTTTGCAGCCCAGACTTTGAAAGCAGATAGACTCGGATGAAAACCCACGAACCGACAAATTAGTCCTCTTTTTTCCAAATCTTCAATGCCAGTCTGAATGTTACCCATATCAAGCTTAACAATAGGAGTTCCATCACCTGCTTTAAGACATCCTAACTCCATTTTCCTGGGATTAATCTTAGGCATTCTTAGAGGTTTATGGGAAGCCTTAAGATTGATATTAGCATTGGGCTGAGGCTGTCCACCATGAAGGGCATACCTAAAATTTATTTTTGGGACTGAGTCTTTGAAATTCTTACCCTTGATAAGGGTTTTCACAATAGAATTATTTTGTGGGTGCACCTTAGAACCAGATTCACTTGAGATATGAGTTATTTTTTGATCAACTTCTTGAAACTTGTTTCGTGATCTCTTTAATCCTTGCCCTAGATGTTGTGGAAAGGTATGGTTTTCACTTTTTTTTTGCGTAGCAAATTTGAAGTTGTTGTCACTCAAGTTCATAGTATGATCTATTGGGAGATAAATATCTAACCCATCTTGGATCCCCTGCAACATTTCCTACTAAAATATTGAGCATAAACCACAAAAATATTGGTTGCTAGGGCCCGAAGGCCCTAAAAAACAACCTCTGGAGCTGCTTGCACTCAACCTAGATGAAACCCTCGCATAGTCGCTTGCCAAATATCTCGTTCACAAATAGGGATGTGCTAGGATCTTTGTTGCTCCAAATAATATGAAAACTGGTGGAGACGTTCTAGGGATTTTCAGGCATCTACTCTCAAAATTTCAGCACAATCCAAGTCTGGATGAGTGAGATATGGCTGAAACAAGTTCGGTAGTTTAGGCAATCCTATGAAAAACATCTAATGAATCAATCTCCTCAAAAAATCTTCCCTATTATTTAAATCCTTAAATAAAACTCTTATAAATCAAAGGTTCATTTTAATTGAAACCCTAAATATATTTCATAAAATCTAAGGTTCCTTTTAATTAAAAACCTTAAATAAATATCATAAATACCCCTTTCTCATTGCTCTTTGTTCCTCAAGTACATCCCTTATTAGGATAATTTATCTTATATTTCCCTTTCTTTTTATCTCTAACACATTAGTTTAGAATTTCTTAGTACTTTTAGCCCTAGATTAGAAATATTGCGTTTTTTATTCCTTCCCTTACAACAAATTTATGGTGAGTTATCCTATATTTTTAGTTAAGTCCTCACCTTTAGTTGTAGAAGTAGAAGAAAATTAGTTTACTACTATTGTTATTATTGCTACCTGAGAAACCTAGCCAAGAGTATTTGGCATAGTTGGAACTAGTAGAACTAGTTCCTTCCCTAGAATCCCCTCTTGCCACTTTGTAATATTATATGCACATAGGATATTAGTGGGTTGTTCATACTTAAACCCTAGCCTAATTGAATACTTTAAACCTATAATAAAATATTCATAAATCATGGTATTTATACCAACTATTAGGCTTTTAGGAAAGTTATCCTTTCATTTTTAATCATTGAATTTCCTTTAAAGCTCTTAGGCTTACACTTAGTAGTCAAAAACTTGCTTATTATATCTTTGATTTGGCTTCATTATCTCAATCATAAATGCAAATTATTTTTGTGATAGGCTATACTATTTGATTATTCTCTTGCTAACCTAGTCCTATGAATTCTTGATATCATCTTCCTAGATCTTGTACCATTGTAAGGCAACACCATTAAAAAATGTTGGAAGAAAATATGTCCATTGCTCCTTTGATCTCAAGCCATTATAAATACATGCTCTCTTGTACTTTTGGATGAAATTCATAGTATATTCAAATAATAGGGATAAAAATTCAAGAACTTGTCCATATTTTCTATGGCCTTGAAATCCCAAGTACAACTCTCCTAGGTAAATAATTTGAGTTCATACAAGTTTGAGGTTGAATCTACCTATTGAGTACTACAAGTATAAATTCTACTAGATTCAACCTCTTAGTTCTTAAATAAGATATACCAAAAAGGGGTCATACACCTAAATGTAATAAAAACTAGACAATGACCTTGATTGAGTAATCATATGCTATCGACAAGATCACTAAGGGATATAGTTGTTGACTAATATTCACTCTACACCAAAGGTATCAAGACATAGTTACTAAACCAAAACACCACCAAAAAGAAGTGATCTTCATAATATAACTAAAATGGTTCTAGAAACAAATAGAATATCTTCCTAAGCCCTACTCTTCTTATGGTATTTAGCTTTGATGTATAAAATTTATATGATGATCATATGATAACATATAAAGAATAAAGTGGTCTAATATGTTAGAGGAGAGGGAAAAAATTAGAGAGGGGAGGGTCTCGATCCCTTCCCTGCTCCCCCTCCCCTGGTTCCTGCCCAGTCCCTGGCTCTTCCCAGGTCATCCCTCCCTAGGATTGTTTGTTGTAGATGATCTACTTGAGGGATATCATTCTCCTATTTTTGCACCTCTCCCAATCGTTCAGGGTTCCCTTGTTTGAGTTTTTGGCCTGGTGCTTCCCAGGGTTCTGTTGGTCACGAATCTGCCACAGGAAAGGATTTTCTATGTCTATGCACCCTAGACCCGGCCAACATTGAAAGGCTAGGAGAAAGAAATGTCTCCCAGACCAATCTCTAGAGAGGGCTGGTTCCCTTACTATCTCTAAGCTTGATTAAGACTAAAGTTACTGGAAAGGAATTATAAATGTGTAGAAAGAAACATGAAATACATGAAAGAGATGGGAAATATGGCCACATGCCGAACTTATATGATCAGGGAAAGAAACTCAGCAAGAATCTAACTTCAAGCACATAAACAACATATAATAATAGAATACAACATAATTCACTTACGACCTTGCATAGACAACCTTCAGGATTGCATTCTAGAACTCACTTTTTCATTTGTGATATTCAAACTCAGATGCTGAATTGAAATCTAACAACAGATTAGAAATACGAGCATAACTAAGAAATACATGAAATAGAAGGAAATCATCACACAGAAAGACGTTTGCAAAATCAGAGGCCAAATCTCTTTCATTCATGCAAAGAACTTGAAAGCTTTCATGCAATCTGTCTCTCAAACTCCCGATCCCTTTTTCTAAGATCTACATTGATTTATATAGAAGTCTTGCTTCTTTACAACATTTAAAACTTGCAACGAACTTCCTCGAGATCTACAACATGTGCAACGGAAACAAGGAAATCATCCCCTTAAACCAGCCTCGAAGAAACCAAAAATTGAATGGAACAAGGAGTCGGTCGTCTTCATTAAATGGTCATTCTTGAAACATGCTTGAACCGTTAGAAAAATCATGAACAATAGCTTTGGATAATGGAAATATTTAATTCTGGTGACTTGGACACGTTCTTCTACCTTGCTCGCATCGGAAAGCAGCAAAACATTTAATTCTGGAGTGCTTTTAATCGTTGGAAATCGCAAAACTTCATCGGGCCGTTTGAACTGCTTTCTGGCGTAAAACTATAATAGGTCGTGAAAACGTGACATGTCATGAAATCGTGACGTATCTCTGCTCCGTACACTTTGTCTCCTTTGGAACCGCAAAAATGCAATGCATCACGAAATCATGACGTTTCGTACCATTATGCTCTTTCTCTCATCTGTTTCCATGAAAATGCGACAAGGCACAATTTCGCTACACCTTTCTCTCTTTTGGCTTTGTCTCACTTATACGTCGCGAAAACAAGACAAGTCATGCTTTCGCTACATTCTTCCATCGGCATATTTGTTTTATATTTGGGTCATGAAAACAAGACAAGTCACGAAATTGCTACACTTTCTACTCGTTGCTCAATCTTCTCTTCTAAGTCGCGAAAATCCGACATGTCACGATTTCGCTACAATTTTCATCCATTCTGTACGGTCCTGCTTCTAACCCGTGAAAATGCGACATTCTTCCTCATGTAGTTCTTTCATCTCCATCATGTCGCAAAATCGTGACAAGTTTTGTCTCCTTGGACTTTGCTGCTCTTGAACCGCGAAAATTCGTCATGTCGCGAAATCGCGACAATTCCCTGCACTTGGTCTTTCTTGCCCAATGTGTCATGAAATCGTGACGTTTCCCTATGTTCTCTACTGTTACCACTTCCTGTCATGATTTTGCGATGTCTGCTTCATGCTTGGTCTCATTTTCAAAAGTGTCACGAAATCGCGACGCCTTTCGTGCCTTAAGCTTTTCTTTCCACCTTAACCGCGACCACGCAACACGTCGCGATTTCGCGACGTCTTTCGCCTTTTGTGCCTTGCTTACTATTCTATCATGAAATCACGATGAATTTGATTGTCATCACCCTTTGCGTGGTTATGTCACGATTTCATGACAGTTTCTAACGTTATGCTCCCTGATCATCGCATGTCGCGAAAACGTGACATGTCACGATTTCGCGACAATTTTGTTGCGCTGCCCTCGTTGACCACTTTGACCACGAAGAACATGTGTTGACCATGATTTAATAACTATCGCTACGTCTTTACCCCCTGCTGTCATTGACTGTGTTGACCATGATTTTGGAACACGTCGCGAAATCGTGACAACTTTGCGTTTGATTTCTCTCTCCTCAACAGACCCGCGATAACGCGACATGTCGCGATATCGCGATGGTTTTCAAACTTTGGCTCTCCATGCTATTTTTTGTCACGATTTCACGACAGTCTTCGGACTTAGCCTTTTTTGCATCAAAACCTATAAAGGAGTGAGAACTTCAACATCTTATGCATGAATAATCAATAATCAACATAATGTGGCAAAAATGCCAACATTCTTGGCGGCTCATGGGGTATATAGTTCTACTGTATGCACGAATCCCAGGCCTGAATCCATTGGGCAACAAAGTCAAGAAAAACTAAGAACAGAAAGCTGGCTGATGGGGTACATCTCGGCGGACTGCTGCAACAACTCTTGCTGAATTACTGAAACCTCAAGTAAATCTGTATTTGGCTTAGCTGACCATGGAATGGAAATGATAAATGATGGAATAATGGAATGGAGGGAGTGATGCGGTAGATACAGTAACAGAGTGCTTCTATGCTACCAGCTGCTATGAAATGGAAATGGAAGTGAATGGAATGGAAGGTGGGAATGAAAGGAGTGAAGTGGTGGAATGGAACCGATAAATGCTAAAACAACAATGAAATTAGAAGAAAAGGAAAAGAAGAAACGAGAATAGTAGGAAGGGAAAAAGAAACAACAGCAGTGGCTTGATTACTTGCAGAAGAAAAAGGAGTAGGAGAAGAAGGGAATAAAGAGGGGAAGGGAAGAAATAAAGAGGAAGCCACTAACTGTTGGGAAGGAAGAAGAAAAAAGAAAGAAATACGTACCTGCGGGCTCGCATGCAAAAAGAGCCGAAGTTGACAGAGGAAAACAATACTTTTTTTTTCTTTTTTTTTTTTTTGCTATGTACAATAGTTTACGACATGATTGGCATGTCGCCACCAAAAACCCAGTCTCAGGGGGTTATCCGATAAATCTGCAGTGTCCCGACCAGATCTGATCATACTTGAGTCGGTCCTTGAAATTGGGATGACCTCTTCCTAAAATTCTCCATGTTGTAGACATGGGCAAGTTATCCTACATGCCAGTACCCACACAATCGACAAATAATGTAGCAAAGAAATTTGCCACATGGAGGGCTCCTGTAGGTACCAGTTGTAGTAACGACTGAAGCCAATACCACCATCTTGAAGGGTTCCCTGGTTGTGGACTGAGAACGGGTTCCTCCAACTCCTGGATGCGATCATAGAACCTTTCGAATGATAAATCTGCTTCTAGGATCTCTTCAGGCTCTTCCTCTTGATGAGGCATGCTCAACAGGTTCTGGCTAAATACTTGCATGTTGTGCACGGTTATGCCCTCCTCAGGTTCTAGAACTTGAATCTGTTTCTCTCCTTGGCCCATCTCCTGATAGACATTGCAAGCAACCATATTGTTCATTGCTGGGAAAGTACTTGCATATTCCCATCATTGGCTTTGGACGAAATCTGCCCCTTGAGTTCCACACAACTGCATTTCAGGCCTCTGCACAGTATGTGGGATCTGCCATGATGAATATTGCATAGGGTAGATAGGAGTGGTGACTATCGGATAAGGTAATGGAGCTTCTCCCCATGGTAATTTTCTTGATAGGAGCAAAAGTTGCTCCACTTGTAATGCTTCCTCAAATATTTGAGGGAATCTACGTTCGCCTGATTACAGCAAGAGGAGGCTTATGTCCGGATGGAAAGCTTGAACATAGAAGAAGTGGGCTTGGGCGGGTGTTGGTCGGATCATCTCTGGAATTCTCTTCCAACTTCTGCTAAATCGGACATTGAAGTCCGTGATGCTCTCCAGAGGTGCTCTCGTGATGTACATGAAAAATTGAAAGGGATCCTGAGAGCTGTAAAAGAGATCCTCATCGAATCTTCTGATTAGCGCTCCCGCTAAGTCATCCCATGAGCTGATGCTTTGACGCCTGAGCAGTCTATACCACTATAACGCCCTTCCTTGCAAAGACAGAACCAGAATTCTGATCATAACATCTTCGTGAACTATATCATGTAGGGTCGACAAAGCGGCAATATCTTCAACATGCTCTCGGGCCATTCCTTGGGTGCCATTATATTTTGTTAGGGCTTTCAGGGCACTTTTGGGAATCTCGTGCCAAATTTGGAGATTTAGAGGGCCAGGATCATCCCATCTAGGACAACATACCCTTGCCATTATCTTATTTTAGCTTTAAAAGGCAGGTGTCCACGATCAAGAAATTCGGATCTTCAGCTCAGTAGAGTCGCCAGATGAACTTACAAATCTTCGCTACGAGGTCAAGACAGCTCATCAAAATCTTGATACCTCCGGGTGTTAAACAATGAAACATACAATCTCACCGATTATGGATCTTTTGAGATAGAAGAAGTCTGTCCCATCGGGCATGCCAAAAACTGTTGGTCACGAATCTGCCACAGGAAAGGATTTTCTATGTCTATGCACCCTAGACCCGGCCAACATTGAAAGGCTGGGAGAAAGAAATGTCTCCCAGACCAATCTCTAGAGAGGGATGGTTCCCTTACTATTTCTAAGCTTGATTAAGACTAAAGTTACTGGAAAGGAATTATAAATGTGCAGAAAGAAACGAGAAATACACAAAAGAGACGAGAAATATGGCCACAAGTCGAACTTATATGATCAGGGAAAGAAACTCAGCAAGAATCTAACTTCAAGCGCATAAACAACATATAATAATAGAATACAACATAATTCACTTATGACCTTGCATAGACAACCTTCAGGATTGCATTCCAGAACTCACTTTCTCATTTGCGATATTCAAACTCAGATGCAGAATTGAAATCTAACAGCAGATTAGAAAGACGAGCATAACTGAGAAATACATGAAATAGAAGGAAATCATCACACAGAAAGACGTTTGCAAAATCAGAGGCCAAATCTCTTTCATTCATGCAAAGAACTTGAAAGCTTTCATGCAATCTGTCTCTCAAATTCCCGATCCCTTTTTCTGAGATCTACATTGATTTATATAGAAGTCTTGCTTCTTTACAACATTTAAAACTTGCAATGAACTTCCTCGAGATCTACAACATGTGCAACGGAAACAAGGAAATCATCCCCTTAAACCAGCCTCGGAGAAACCAAAAATTCAATGGAACAAGGAGTCGGTCGTCTTCATTAAATGGTCATTCTTGAAACATGCTTGAACCGTTAGAAAAATCATGAACAACAGCTTTGGATAATGGAAATATTTAATTTTGGTGACTTGGACACGTTCTTCTACCTTGCTCGCATTGGAAAGCAGCAAAACATTTAATTCTGGAGTGCTTTTAATCGTTGGAAATCGCAAAACTTCATCGGGCCGTTTGAACTGCTTTCTGGCGCGAAACTGTAATAGGTCGCGAAAACGTGACATGTCACGAAATCATGACGTATCTTTGCTCCATCCACTTTGTCACTTCAGAACCGTAAAAATGCAACGTGTTGCAAAATCATGATGTTTTGTACCATTATGCTCTTTCTCCCATCTATTTCTGCAAAAATGCGACAAGGCATGATTTCACTACACCTTTCTCTCTTTTGGCTTTGTCTCACTTATACGTTGCGAAAAAAAGACAAGTCGCATTTTCGCTACGTTCTACTATAGACATCTTTGTTTTATCTTTAGGTCGCGAAAATAAGACAAGTCACGAAATCGCTACACTTTCTACTCGCTGCTCAATCTTCTCTTCTAAGTCGCGAAAATCCGACATGTCACGATTTCGCTACAATTTTCATCCATTCTATACGGTCCAGCTTCTAACCCACGAAAACGTGACATTCTTCCTCATGTAGTTCTTTCATCTTCAGCACGTCATGAAATCGTGACAAGTTCTGTCTCCTTGGACTTTGCTGCTCTTCGACCACGAAAATCGTCATGTCGCGAAATCACGACAATTCCCTGCACTTGGTCTTTCTTGCCCAATGTGTCATGAAATCATGACGTTTCCCTACGTTCTCTATTGTTACCACTTCCTGTCGCGATTTCACGACGTCTGCTTCGTGCTTGGTCTCATTTTCAAAAGTGTCACGAAATCACGATGCCTTTCGTGCCTTAAGCTTTTCTTTCCACCTTAACCGTGACCACGCAACACGTCGCGATTTCACGACGTCTTTCGCCTTTTGTGCCTTGCTTACTATTCTATCACGAAATCATGATGAATTTGATTGTCATCACCCTTTGCGTGGTTATGTCGTGATTTCGTGACCTTTTCTAACATTATGCTCCCTGATCATCGCATGTCGCAAAAACGCGACATGTCACGATTTCGTGACAATTTTGCTACGTTGCCCTCGTTGACCACTTTGACCGTGAAAATCCAACACGTCGCGATATCGCTACGTCTTTACCCCCTTGCTGTCATTGACTGCGTTGACCACGATTTTGGAACACGTCGTGAAATCGCGACAACTTTGCGTTTGATTTCTCTCTCCTCAACAGACCCGCGATAACGCGACATGTCGCGATATCGTGACGGTTTTCAAACTTTGGCTCTCCATGCTATTTTTTGTCATGATTTCATGACAGTCTTCGAACTTAGCCTTTTTTGCATCAAAACCTGTAAAGGAGTGAGAACTTCAACATCTTATGCATGAATAATCAATAATCAACATAATGTGGCAAAAATGCCAACAGGTTCATTGCTATTTTTGGGATCCCTTCCTTTTTTTCCCTCAGGATTCCCCCTAGGGTTTTCTGTAGGTTTTTGGTGTGGATCTGGTTCCCTGCGGTTCTTTGGATGGTGGGGGTGATTTTTTGGGTTTTTGATGGCTTCCTAGGGTTTCCTTTGAGGTCCTTACTACTTTGGGGGTGGTCTGGGGGGGCCTCTTTCCCATTTTTGCTAGTGAATCCTCTCTGGGATCCTGTGGCTATTGTTGGTCCCGTCCCTGTGGGGAGGGCCCTCTTTGATTTCCTGCTTTGAGGCTTCTTCATGCTGGTTTTGCTCCTTGGTGGACACCCTAGGAATTTTTTGGCCTTGGGGGGGCTTTTTCTCTGCCTTGGCTATTCCCAGCCTCAGTCCCAATTCCCTGAAGTTTCTCTTGTGCAAGGATGGGATTCTTGGCCCCTGCTATTGGGGTTCTTTGGGTTCTGCTACATTTTTCAAATCTTGGGGGATCTAATCTATGCATGCAGACCTTGGATCCCCTAGGCTAGGCTCCTAGGGATCCCATATTTGTGGTTGTTACCTCTTCCCACCTGGGATCCCCAGTCCCTGTATCCCTGGTCCCTTAACTTGTTGTCTTTTCCTACTGGTTGTCTTGGGGGTAGGATTATCTTAGTGGTGCTTTCTGGATGCTTCCTGATGGATGGGATCTCCTCTTTGCTGGTTTTTAGCTACTTCCTACTGGGTGAGATTCCCCCTTTTTTTGGGCAGGATGGTTTCCCGTTGGGCGGGATGGTTTCCCGTAGGGCGGGATTCTCCAAAACCACTGGGTTTCCTGCTGGGTAGGTTTTTCTCATTTCCTGCTAGTTTTCTCGGGAGGCAGGATTAACTTGGTAGAGGTTTTTTCTACTTTTTGTTGGTCAGGATCTACACTGGGATGGATTTTTGCTACTTTTCGCTCGGCGGGATCTACACTGGGATGAATTTTTGTTGCTTCCCGTTGGGCGGGATTCACTCTTTGGTGGTTTTTTGACTGCTTCTCGCTAGGCAGGATTTATATTATAATGGTTTTTTACTGCTTCCTACTGGGCGGGATTTACACAATGGCGGTTTTCAGATGCTCCTCACCAGGTGGGATCTTCAAACTTACCTTCCTTCAAAATTCATGGTTTCCCACTGGGTGAGATTGTTCAAATTTACCTGTTCCCACTGGGCGTGATTTTTGTTTGTTTTTCATTTTTAGGGTATTGGTGCCTTGGGCACAAAATTTTGTTGTAATGGCTTATTCTCGGCATGTTATTACCAATTCTTATGTAATCAGGTTTTGGGATCCTAGTTAAAACCAGTTGTAAATACAAACACTACTTAACAATAAAAAAAA